>MNCI01023457.1:564625-576055 GCA_015680685.1 Gnetum montanum | reverse complement strand
ACAGGCATCGTAGAAGGCTTGTAAATGTTGTTATGGATCTAAATCATAGCCTCCTAAAAACTTGGGAAAGTTTTTAAATCAAGCACGGGTAGACAACTTTCCTTACGATGCCTACGGGCTATTCGAATAGCCTCCTGTATTTCCGTTAAGCTTGTAGTGGCCAGTAGAGGTTCATTGTCACTCNTTTATAATTACTTCTTCTTCCTAAGAGATATATCATTAAGTCCTATACAGCGACCTTGTATGATATAACTAATCTAAATAACTAGCACCATCCCCGACAATGGCGCCAATGATGAGCGGCGAGGTACCCCTACACTCAACCATACGAATATGAGCGTTCACGCACGATCTGATCGAACTCTGTGGACAAGCTAGTTGTGGTATCTAGATAGTTACACGTTGATCGTAGTTCATTATCTTCCCACTTGGACTAGTATTTGCTTTTTCACGTATGGTTTAGTCCAGAGTGAGGCGTATGATGTGATCCTAAACTAATGCTACTCCTAGAGACAATGGAAAATAATCTTGATTAAACTAATGAGCAATAGGAAATGAAGTCTAAGCTAACCTAGGTGCGATGAGCATCTGTTCCTTAATCATCCGTACACATCTTGGACCTCGTGCACAATTACTACTGGGGTTACCAAGTGTAGAGCCTAGGTATGCTGTTGGGTTACCAAGTAGTCACACTTAAATGCTCGTGATTAAGTCGTACTCATTTCGCATTTAACAAGAGGAATAGTAAATGATGATAAATAAATATTAACTAAGAAAGCAATAAATATTAACTAAGGAAACAATAAATAACAAAAACAATTAACAATTAAATTAAATAATTAAAACTAAGTGAATGCTGCAATGATGAAGTAATCTTGATCTTTATTGCCGATCATGTGCGTGTCCAAGTATGTCATACTCGAATAAAGATGCCATATAATTACAAGCATCACACTGTGAGCATGCACTGGGAAAATATTCTAACTCCTATGGAAACAAATTGAAAGAGTCTAGCTACAAATGACAAAAGGATCCTAAATGAGGCGGAGGGCCCTCTTATTTATAGGCTGGGATAGGTGGCTACGTAAACGGGGCCCCGTCAATAGTGCTAATCAGTGTACAAACAACAAAATCCCTGACAACAACGCCAATGATGAGCGGCAAGGTACCCCTATGTTCAACCATATGAATATGAGTGTTCACATGCGATCTGATTGAACTCTAAGGATTAAGTGCTTATGTGCTTACACAGAATAAGGATGGATTATGTGATCGTTGTCTTCCCAAGCTTACTTGGAAGGCACAATTGTGGTTAAGTAATCTTGAGGTATATGATTTTTTATGCTTTTTATGTTTTATGTTCCTGGTTCTTAAAATGGAGAAATGAAATAAATTTAATAACTAATTTAATTTAACTAGTTAACTATTCTTTAACTAGTCCTAACACCAGCATCCGTTCCCACTCTCTAGACACATCTTGAACTAGTGTAATGGTACTGGGAGTATCAAATGCTAGTCGTTACTGGGTTACCAAGTGTTCCACATATGCTCGAAGTGGTCATACTGAGTGCGCTAATTCGTTGATAATTAATGATTCAATAAAAATAACATTAATTAACTAATGAGAGTAGCGAATAACAGTAAATAACATTTAAATGAAATAATTAAGCTATTCTGAATGTTGCAAGGTTTATCACAAGTTTGTCTTTATTTTCAATCACAAAGGTATGCTCAGGTACACAATGCTCGAATAAAGATCTATTCACTTTATGACTCCTACTATGGGCACTCAAAAATAATTCTAACTCTGGAAAGGGAAAACTACAAGAGTTCAGCTAAGGGACTAAGAAAACTAACTATGAAATCAAGTTCCCTCATCTCTTATTTATAGGTGACAAGACAAGTTTCGACATCGCACGATATCGCTTTGGCAGCTCTGATATAAAGGGCCCAATATCATGGGTTCAATATTGGGACTCATCAACAGAAATCACGATATTGTGTATACAAAATCGTATCCAGGTTGAGATATTGTGTACCTGATATCAAGGCCTAACAAACCGTGATTCATCAACAAGAAATCTCATTTAAAACAACAAGATCAAGGCCTTGTTCCCATTATAACATGTGCTTTCTTGTTTGATTTGTTTCAGTATCCTTTGATGTTCTTTGTCATCTAGTTCTAATTTGACCATAATCTTGCATATCTAGCCATCCTTGATTATTCTGCCACTCTAGAATATCAATATGCTTAGAATAGTTCATTGCATTAAAGTTGCCACCTATATAAACTTTACATTTTAATTTAAATTCTACCATATCTTGTCCTAAATGTTGAAAAGGGTATTTTGTAAAAAGAAAAAAAAATGGCTTTGCATAAGATATTATATCCTATGGGTGAAAGTAATAAAAAGAAAGAAATACAAGTTATTTTCTCCAAATAGTCTTTAAACACAAATATTGTTTACACTAATCAATCTTTTCCACTTTTGAAGTCTTTTTTTTCTTAAATCCCAAGATAATCTACTTGATGATCTTCATCATTTATGAGATCCAACACTTGCTACCTTTATTCTACTAAAGCTTGGCAAATCAAAATTTTCATAATCTTCTTCTTCCAAAGTTTGAACTACTCCAAAAATATCAAACTTCTTTAAAAACCCAATTTGAATATTAAACATTATGATAAGTGCCAAATCATACAAAAGCTAAGCAAAAGTAAATAGAAATCAAGGGTTCAAGTTAAAACATGGTAAAAAGAGAAACAATTAAATTTGGGGTGTTCTAAACTTTTCATTTTAGTTTCCCAAATTAGATGATATATGTCTTTCCTTCTTTGGAGGATCTATGTTGACTCCTTCAATCCTTCATTGATTGTTGATTGTTGGTTTTTACTTCTGATGATCTTCTACAAAATTAAGATAATCATATAATAATCTATTTGTTGTCTAACCTATATGTATCTGCTTTTCTACAAGCTTTTCCTATCATCTTTTCCTTTACATAAATGGACTTTGCTTCATATGTTTTTCTTTTGGATTGATGTTGTGTCATCTATCCTTTACATAGATTGATGCTTCCATTGCATGGGCATCTCTCTTATGGAACCTTTGTTGTTTTCATGTATATATTATGGATTTTTGGTTATTTTTGTGTACATATTTCCTCTACATTATGTGCTCTTCATTTTTTTCTATCATGCACTTGTTGTCTATTTGTCTTATGGATGATTCTTAATGTCAATTATGGGATGTATTTGTACACTTAACCCTTACATATTTTCATTATTTATTGTTGACATTTGTTGTTAATAGGTTTATTACATATATATGATATCATATGAGATTGGATCACATTTTTGATATCCCAAGCTATTATCTAACATCCTTCTCATCAAAATCTTATACAATTTAGTAGACTGTGTTGAAAGATTGAATTTTAGATGCAATCTACCTTCTTGACAATCTTGAATGGTGTTTCATTACTAGGTGTTCCTTATGAACTTGTAGAGTGACTGATGAGTGGCAAGGTACCCCTACACTCAACCATACGAAAGGAGCATCGCACGCACGATCCTATCAAACTCCGCAGATGGACTAGTTGTGGCATCCAAATAGTTAGCCTTAGGTCATAGTTCGTTGTCTTCCCATCTAGACTAGTTTTGCATATGTCACGTATGGTTTAGTCTAGATGAGGTGTATGATGTGTCCTAATTCTATGCTACTCCTGATGGCAGTGGAAAATAATATTAACTAATCTAAGATAGGAGGAAAAGGGTAAGAAAATCTAATCTAGCCTAAGTGCGACGAGCAACCAATTCCTTGATCAATCATACACATCTTGGACTTCGTGCATGACTGCCACTGGGACTACCAAGCATAGGCCTAGGTACACCACTAGGATTACCAAGCGCAGATCCCAAATACGCCACTGGGTTACCAAGCGTAGATCCCCCTAGCTACTCCACTGGGCTACCAAGCAGTCACACTTAAATGCTCGTGATCAAGTCGTACTCGTTCCGCTTCTAGGAGTTTAAGGGTGAGAGACTAATCGCGATGAGTAACCGATTCCTTAACTAGCCGTACACACCCGTAGATGCTCGTAGCTAAGTCGTACTCACACCGCGCTATGAAAGCAATAAATAACATGAAATAAATAACAATAAATAAACTAAGTGAATGCTGCAATGATGAAGTAATCTCGATCTTTATTGCCGATCATGTGCGTGTCCAAGTACGACACACTCGAATAAAGACACCGTACAATTACATTCACCACACTGCGGGCAGACAGGGGAAAAAATCTAACTCTAGAGGGATCAAACTGCCAGAGCTTCGCTACTCTAAAACTAGGATCCCCAAACAAGGGAGAGCCGCCTCTTATTTATAGACATGGCGGCAGACTGCGATATCGCATACACGATACCGTAGGGAAGGACGCGATATCGCTAGGGATGCGATATCGTGTTGGCTGCGATATTGCATACACGATATCGCGGCCTATGCGAACTACGTCTCATCATACCCCCACAACTAAATAAAAACTCGTCCTTGAGGTACAAGGAGAACAAGCTTCGGTGATTACACAGTGGATAGGTATGGAATTATTAACTGGAAAAAGAAATGGACTAATGCCGCAGTGTGGGAAGACACAACACAGAGAAAAAATGCTACAACTACAAAAATGTGGAACTCATGTAGTTCCTGGTGGCGATGGCTCCTCCATGGGTGCTTTCCCTTTGTCACGTGCTCCAAGCTTTGAAGATTGATGTCACTGAAGAATAGCCTGGAGCTTCTCCTCTTCAGTCTGAGGGTCTTGTGCCGTCCATGTTGATGCTTCGATGTTTGATGGAGTTGGCACTTCCCATGGACAGGGTAGTTGCGGGAGCATCTGATTAGCTTTGATGTACCATGCCATGAACACCCGTCGTTCCTCTTCATAGGCTCTAGCTCTGTCTTTGTATTCATGAAGTTCTGTTAGCCGTCGAGCCAAGTCAATTGCCACATCTTTCTATCCTTGGTAGCTTTCTTTTACCACCACAAGTTCAGAATTTACAACATCTAGTTTTTCAGCCAACTTCTTTCGCTCTGCAAATTCTACTTCATATTTGATATGGGTGGAAGCTACCTACTGCTCAAGCTCTTACCTCGGGCACCCTGCTATTAACATGGCCAGGTTGGCATATCGAAGGTTTGCCAACTCCATGTATTCAGTTAAGTCTTGGATCTGCAGGTCCCGGTTCTTAATTTCCGCTTGGTGGCCGTAGGCATAAGTGTCCAATATGGCCCCCCAATCAGTGTGCTGGGCACTGATGCTATTAATTTGAGCTTTGGCCATATGGATCTCCTTCTCTAGGATTTGTTTGTACATCCCCACCTGATCACGGAAATGCTCCTTCAGCTTCTCATGTCATTTTGCCTTATTCTACCATGCACTAATCTCGATGGCTGATTTCTGTCAAATAGCGCATACCTCCTCCATTGAGAGGGTTCGATTTTCTCTGGCTAAACGGCCTACATCTTGGTTGACTTGAATGAATTGTTCTTGCAGCCGATGAAAGTGCTCATCAAGAACATTCTTTTGCTTCTCCACAGAAGTCAACCGAAGGTTATCTGCAACCAACTGCTTATTCTCTTCTTGCAAGGCCTTGAGTGCCTTAAGATGCGCATGAGTTTACGCCTTTGCTGCGGAGGCATCCCAAGTGGCCATCTCCTTTTCCTCTGCCACCTTCTTGTTTTCTACAATTAATTGTGTTAGTTGCTCGGTTTTAAAATTGTCTAACTGGTCTACGGGAACCAATCACAAGGGATCCCACTGTGCTGCTTGTAAGGCGATGAGCTGCTCTTGTAATTTCTGCACTTCAGCCTCAGCATGCTCAGCCCTTACTTCAGATATGACCAGCTTCCCCTTTGTGGAAATGAGGTCTGACTGAATTGTCGTTACATCCTGGGGGATGTCAAACAGGGCTGTTAAAACTTGTCCTGTTTGAAGCAATCTATCCAATACATCCTCATGTTCTACAGGAGTCATTGAGGTTCCGGCAATAGTTTGAGCATCCTGTGCTCCTGAAAGATCTGCCGGTGGCACAATAGGTACGTTGAAGGACTCTTTGATGTGGTCAGTGACCACTTCAGCAGCTCCCGCGGCATCCTGGTGTTGCATGACCACCACAGTGGCCCCTTCACCAGTCTGTAATTGCACTTGAAAAGATGTTGCGTGTCTAGAGATCTGTTGTGACCATCTGCTTTCCCCTCCTCCTGTTTGCATTGACAACTCACCCTGTGTGCGATCTACTGATATCGTAGGTTGGCTGGCATCATCGATAACATGGAAGAGATTGGCATCATCACGACTTCCCTAACTGACCATCTCAGCAATGGCTCTCAGATGGCTCATCGACGGTCTATAGTCTTGTGGTGGCAGTTGATCCTAGCCTGTGTCGGGTCCTGCTTCTTGTTGTTGGCTGGGGCCTGTGGCTGGAGGTTGATTAGGTCCTGCAAGTTGAGTTGCAGGGGGTTTAGCCATTTCTTCTTCATCTTCTTCATCAGGTCCCAGCTCTTCGCCAGTGCTCTTTCTTGGAGCTGGCGCCTTTAACCATTCAACATAAGAAGCATTTTGGGCTTTTCGGGGGACGTAATTTGTATATCCCTGAATACCAGCCTGACGACATAGTTTTCTGATAAGGCAGGGAAAAGGGAGTGCCATTTTTCTTGTCTTCCGTTCTTCAAATTGCCTTAGGATCTCCGTCAAATATAGATGAGAAAGGTTAGTGTTAACCTTTCCCATCAACACTATGCATCCTCTTACCGCATATGTTGATATTATTTTTAAACCTTTTGTGGGGAAGAGGTGATAGGTTCCGATTTTGAAATAAACTCTCTCTTCCATTGTCAGCTCACCAAAAGCTTTATCTTTGCCATAAGCCTTTTCTAGCCAATGCTTTCGCACATCAGGGTCTGATCAGGTGGATAACCAAGCAACGTGGGGGCTTGAATTTAGAAGGTTTAACACTTCTGAAATCGCCTGTGTAGAAAAATCTACTATCACACCACCAATGTTGACTATGGTGCCTTGCTCCTTATTGTGCCAGAATAGGTACGTTTCTCCTAAGTACTAGGCACCTTGTTCAGAGAGGACAGGCTATCAGGAAGATCCTTTGAGGTGATCCCTAACAACCTTAGGAGCGAACTCTGCAAAAGATTCGAAGTTGAGTTCCACAATCACTGAGGCAATCGTGGACTTCGTGTGGATAGCCTAAACACATTCTGGGGGCAACGTGAGTTGTTGTCCCAATTCAGGCTCAGCAGCTCCTCCTTCTGCCTGCCCGGATCGTCTGGTAGGAGGTTCCTCTTGATGGACACTGAATGAGTGTACCTCTTGTTCGTTGTGTTGTCCGGCAGGGCCTTGCCTTCTACCTCTCCTAGGTTGTTTCTCTCCACCTCGGGTCGGACTCTTCTGCTGGGAGTGTTTCGGGGCCATCTGCAATCACATGGGCCAACATTAGTAAGGTTGTTTAGAAAATCAAGTTATACCTTACTACTTGCCTTAATTGAAGATCGTATGTTATTGTGTGATCGTGCCCAAAAATTATGATAATGGGTCCTATGACTTAGGTGGATGTTCGCTTTAATATCCCGGTATACTCAAGGTCATATGATTTATGGCACAATTTGTCTAAGTGTTAGTATTAATTACCCTAATTGATGTCCTTTGGGTGATGAAAAATTTCAAAAAAGTTAGGCACTTTTCGGCGAGTGTCTCTTCCCCACGACTAAACTGAACACTCCGGGTTCAAGCAAGTTCAAACGGAATTAAAATCGGAGTACCAGTGTGCGAGATATAGGTGAAAAAGCAAGGGTCACGCAATCGCAAGTCGTAGAGAAAAAATTCAAAAATTCCCCCTACATAAATGCCAAATGAAGCTAAGTGTTGCGGTAGGGGTTCCTATTTATAGGAAAAGGGGACGCGATATCACGTACGGTACATCGCGTACGCGATACCTCGTGGGACGCGATATCGCGTACACAATATCTCGTCCAAACTAGAGTGAGACACCTGGTTAAGACCGAATTTTTAATGATTTTTCTTGAAATTAATGTGTAAAGTGAGGACATTGACAAGGATTAATATATTCAAGGGTAATTACAGGAATGCGAGAGGCACTTTGAATGATATTGGTGTGAATTTAACAATTAAAACTTTGGCGGTTATGAAGAAAAGGGAATGTAATGGTACATTGGAACGTTAAAGTTTTGAGGGTTAATAAATGGGAAAGAAATTTATGAAAATTAAACGGAGGGTAAGAAATTGTGTGTTCTAGCTAGAGAATTAATGAAGATTACAACAAAATTACACAAGTGGGTCCTCCCCAAAGCAGGTTTCAACCTATTATGCCCTTGTGTAATCACACTTAAAGTGTCCGTGGGCACTAGAAGGGTTAAATGTAATCTGCACTAACTCCACAAAACACACACATGTAAATATCACCGGAATGAGATGAAAATTTTATGTTACACGGGACACGAGCTACAATTACACGAACAGTGAGATGAGATGAAGTATAGAAAGGGATCGTAGAGATCGGGACATGAGGTAACTGACCCAGGGTACAATGAATCCTGCGTGAAAAGCATGATTAAGGTGTCATTAACCCATCGTTCCAAGATCAGGACCAAGTCCATCCTTCTAATCAGTGACATCGCATTGTTTCATCCCATGATGAACAACTATGAGAGTACCATAACAACAAGGCGTACGATCACTTGGCGTTTAGTACAAGGGAGGAGTGATTTTTGTTTTATGGCACTTCTTTTTTTTTTTTTTTCTTCGTTTTTTCTTTTTCACTTTACTGAATCCAGAGAAGCCGCCAACCTTCAGGCATGGGTGCATGTCTTTCCAGTGGGACCCCCTAGAACAGCTTTTGATTTTCGAGTGCCCTTTTGATTACTCTTACTCCCATTTTTCATTAGATCTACAAGGATCTTAGTACAACCATATTGCATGATAACTCCCACAGATGTCACCAAAGAGAATCCACAAGTCCCCTTGATGTCACACCCTAATCATTCCCTCTTGGTCCATCCTTCTTCATTCTGGGTACAATGAACACAAAATTAATTTTAAGTTTTAGAAATTTCAAGAATATCACTGTACCCTCGAACAGAACCTCTTTATTTATAGAGTGGATGAGTGGGTGTAGTGGGCTCACTGTTTCAAATAATTGATCACTCATGACTTAATAACATAAAACACATCTCAACCAACGATCCACATGAGTGTTTTATTCGTAGATGAGATTACTTACAAAAACATGAAAATACAAACACACAAAAAGATAAAACAAAAAAGTTAAAAGATGAAAAACTGGAAAACAAAAAGTTGCAAAATTAAAGAAAATTAAAAACATTTATTAATCCTGCTTGTTACTGAAATGGGGGATATCCCCCATAACTAAACGGTTGAGTATGGCAAGGATTAATAAATGAAAAATGAGGATCCTTGCATATTGGAAATATTGAAGCTGGTCCATACTTATCACCTTGGAGTTCACACACTTGATTATAATAAGCATAGTGAGGCACTTTATACGATGTAGTTCCCAAATAACAAGTTGACCCACTATGATGTTTAGGACCGTTAGATGGTATGCAAGGATTGGGCTGATGCCTCCCATGGTTGTGTTCATTGGGCCTTGTGGTTGTTAGAGTGTTAGTTGGTGGCCCTGATGAAGCTACATGAGGCGTTGGTTTCAAAGGTAAGGGTGCACCACATTGTTGGACTTGTGCTGAGTTGGAAGATGCAATGGCCTCAGAGTTATGTTGTCCCTTCCTACGATGGCCATGTTTAAAGAAAGGACACCTTTGATGTTGAGGAGGCTCTTCACTGCTATTAGTAGCATCAGCACAAGTGTTGTTCGTGGGTTGCGGTGGTACAAACACCTTAGGAATAGTTGGTGGCATTGTGGAAGGAGGGAAAGGATAAGAATGTTGAAAGTTAGGAGGAATGAAAGGTGCACAAGGTGGTGGTTGTGTTGGAGGTATGGGCTGATAGTATTATGGAGAATGGTGTTGTGAGGAGATAAAGTGTGGCGGCCTAGTTAAAGAAACAGGAGGTTGAACATGATAAGTATTTGGATTCGAATAATATGAAGGGTGCCTCCAGTCTAAGGGTGGATTCCCCCACGACTGGGATTGTTGCCACTATGGTCTAACATATTATCTCTGTACAAACTCTGGATGTAACGTGTTTCCCCAATGCTCATGTAGATGTAACAGTATGGGGCATTGACCCTTGGGGTGATCATACAGGCATATGTTGCATTCATATGTAGGATTGACAGTTGAGTACTTAGTCCCTTCATTCCTTCTTTTCGAATGTCTATTATTTTGCCCTGCTTCTTGGGTTGTCAAAACTCTATCTCCAATGATGTTGATATATTCTCCACATTTTTGATTCATCCATTCCAACATCTTATTGATCTTTGTCTCGGCTTCTTCTAACGATTGTTGTATTGGCAAAGATGATGTTTCCACCTTGAGATTTGTTGATCTCTCCTTATTCTAATCATGGACCTTTGTTGAGTTGTGATTTTGGTCCCGTTGATGTTTTTCAACACTCTCCCATGCAGCTAAATCTCCTTTTTCTTTTGCTACCCACTTAATAAGCTCTTGGATTTGATGGGTTCGTAGGTTGTATAGTTGACCTCAGGCATACGTTCCTAAGGTCTCTCTTGTTTCATTACATAGCCCATCAATGATATGGTACATTAGCCTTTCCTCGGAAAACCCATGGCCTGGACAGTTGTTTAACAGAGCATAATATCTTTCTAAGGCCATGTCCAAGGGTTCATGTTTTTCTTGTTTCCATCCTTGGATTTGTTTCCTCAAGGCTGACACTCTTGCGTAGGTTTGATATTTTTTGTTGAAGACTTCTACCATTGTTGACCAGTGTCGTATCGAATTTGGTTTTAATGATCTATACCATACTTTAGCTTGGTCAACGAGTGTCATAGGAAAGAGCTTCAGTTTTTGCCAGTTATTATTAATGTTATTCCATGTGCAGGCATCGTAGAAGGCTAGTAAATGTTGATACGAATCTAAGTCATAGCGTCCTGAAAAAGTAGGAAAGTTGTTTAAATCGAGCCTGGGTAGTCGGCTCTCTTTACGATGCCTACGTGAGATTCAAACAGACTTTTGTATTTGCGTGAAGCTTGTAATGGCCAGTGGGGGTTCATCGTCATCGGGTAAGTTAGGCTTTCGTGTGTTACGATGACGTTGTTTTTGTTCATTCTTATAGGAAACTCCCACTTTAGGTTGTATACTCCAATTGTCATCATCATATAGCTGATTGGTTCTCCAATGAACTTCCTCACTAAGTGTGGCGTTATTATCATCTTGTAGGAGAGGCATTGTTGTGTGTGAATTTATGTGA
>MNCI01023457.1:549061-564133 GCA_015680685.1 Gnetum montanum | reverse complement strand
CAATGATGAAGTAATCTCGATCTTTATTGCCGGTCATGTGCGTGTCCAAGTACGGCACACTCGAATAAAGACACCGTACAATTACATTCACCACACTGCAGGCAGACACGGGAAAAAATCTAACTCTGGAAGGATCAAACTGCCAGAGCTTCGCTACTCTAAAACTGGGATCCCCAAACAGGGGAGAGCTGCCTCTTATTTATAGACATGGCGGCGGACTGCGATATCGGGTACGCAATACCGTAGGGAAGGACGCGATATCGCGGGGGATGCGATATCGCGTTGGCTGCGATATCGCGGCCTGTGCGAACCGCGTCTCATCAGTGACAAATAACAAAATATCTTCCAAGGTTTTCTTAAGATTCGAACATTTCTCAATTACAATTTGAAACTCAAACTTAACTTCTTTCCTCAAAGAGTAGATAGCTAATGTTGTGTGAAATTGAGATAAGGCATAGTTTAGGCCAGCCTTATACTCTACAAAACCATGGAATACGATCTCCTTTAAGATAATTTGAGTTTAAAAGTATGAAAATGAATATAATATACTTGAGCTCTAATGTGTTTATGATTATCCCACCCTTGATTATTGGTTGCCTCTTAATGTACATCTAGTTGAACCTTGTTACGTGAAGTATAACTTCTTATATTTTATTTTCTCTTAATGTACTTTGCAATAATTTGAGAGTAAAAGTAGGAGAATGGAGATACTATACTTGAGTTCTAAATGTTTGTTGTTATCCTACCCCTTAATTAGTGCTTGTCATGTAAAATATCATCTTTTATATTTTGTTTTCTCTTAATGTACACCTTAAAAATTATGACTAACATTATATATTAAAAGAATTACAAAAGAATATAATGATACTTTAATGATACTTGAAAGATGACTCAAATTAGCAGCGTTTTGCCGAAGAAAACAATCAGCTAACAACTTCAACCACTTATGACATGAAATATTTAATTTAGAAATATCAACTTCTTCGTTAACCGTAGATGATTGAAGAGCGAATCCGGAAAACTAAATGTTAAAAGTTGCTTCGGGAGAAGTAAATTTAAGAATGTTAGATTTAAGTTATAAAGAATAATAATGAACTTGTCCATGATCTCTTGCCCCGCCGCGCTTTTCCTCTTTCAGCTGTATTTGCAAACGGAAGATTGGACCCGGTATAGACAGTTCCGTTTTTGTTCAGCTAATCTCCTGGTTTTGATCCGCAGAATCCGCACAATTTGCTGTAAATTTACACATTTTTTCGGAACCTCCTTTACGATAATAGTTTCATCTCTCGCTTTTGTTTTCTTAATAATGAAGCTATCCGAAATACAGCGGAAAGATGATGTCATGGTTACCACTGGATACATCTATTTCAATTTTAAAGTCTCGCAAATCTGGGAAAAAACAATTATTGTTACAGTGCAAAGCCCTTTTCAAGGCGTCTCGGAAAAAACAAAAACAATTATTGTTACAGTGCAAAGTCCTTTTCAAGGCCTTCAATGGCTTAATGGAGTTAAACTCTTACCCTATCGGCCATCTATCCTCATCCGAGGTCATTCAATGTTGCAATAAGCATTGGCACAAACACGAGTCAGTATCATTTTGGATCCCTCTCTTTCAAAATATCTGGAACCTTCCGATCCTTCCAAAATTAAGCTTTCCTCTTGGTGTCTCCTCCACCATGGTCTACCTATTGGTAAATGGTTAGAATATCTAAGATTTCCCAATCCCAATTGCCCTCTTTGTGGTGGACAAGATGACTTTGTCCATGTGTTTTGGTATTGTCCCTTTGCTCAGCATGTGTGGAAGTGGGCTTCCATAGTTTTTTCTTCATACAAGCTATCTCAAAAGGATGTCATATTCGGCTTTTTAAACATTGCTTCTGCTAATCTCAAGTTTCTATGAAAAGTTATTGGGCCTACTATTTTATATTATATTTGGAAGTGAAGATGCAATGTTATATTTCAAAGGACAGATTATTCTAATAAATGTTTGCTCACAAGGTCATTTCCAACTCACATTTCAAGCATCCAAGTTCAATTTGGATAGACATCAGTTGGTTCATCACTTGCAGCCATGGAAAAAACTTGTTCATTCCAGTAACATTCAGCATCAGTAATCCCTGCGTGGAAGCTTTCCATTTCTATTGTGAGGAGTCACCATTGGAACTCTCTCTATCCTTAATTGAAAGTTTTTTTTTCTCTAATTCTATGTCCTTCAATCTTGTAACAAGTCAGCATGGGTGGACTTTTGGTGGTGCCCCAATTCGGTTTCCTCCCTTAATACTTGTTTATTTATAAGGCTGGTCCCAGTTCATGCATAGTGCTCTCGGCTTCCTCCTTCCTCTTAACCCTATGACTTGTTCAGGTTACTGTAATTGATACTGTTAAAATCAATAGAACTTCTTGTTGGGTCCGACACCCCGCGTCCCCCCTCCGCCCTCCCCCCTCCGTTTTCTATAGCCGTCTGCCTAGTCGCTTTGGCTATATTCAATTTGGCGACAAGCAAAATTTGATTTTATTCTTATCCAATAATAATTCTTTGAACAATGATGCTGTGGCTGAAATCCAAGCAGAACCAGCCAGCTGGTCAGTTGTGCTACGTTAAATTGAAGCAGACAAAACAACGAGCATGTATGCTTGTGATTGTAAGAAAAATGGCACTGACAATCAGCCTTTGTTTTATCGAAATAGTTTCAATCTGCAACAAGATCGAAAATATCTAATTTGTCAGTGCAATTTGCACATATTTGGAGCCACGGCCACAGAAGGAAAGGAAAGCATGCATCGGTGATGAAGATTCTGAATGTGCAGCGTCCCTTCAATGATATAATAATAAATAGCAGGCTCACGTTTTTCAGAAGTTTGTCTTTTTATCGTACCAACCCCTTCTCTCTTTTATCTATGCTCGATTCCTTGTGGCTGGGCTCCTAAATTTCTATCTTTTTATAAATCCTATGCCTTAGGGCTAACCGGCTTTTGGATGCGTCTGGGTCATATATTCCTTCTTAAATAAATGTTAAAAAAAAAAAACAAGAATGTTGGTGTCTAAACGTGTCAGGTTGGATTAAGCCAGGTCAGGTGGGGTCCGATCCTGTCTGCTTCAATATAAGACATGATATTCATCTTTACATGTGTAGAGTGCAGAGTAGTTTTAGGCGACGAGAAAACTGATCAAGTTCAGACTCAGGGCCCTGCTCTGTATTCATATTTTATTGGGACGTTTGGTTGATTTTGCGCACAATACAAGCTGTTAATGTTTAGCTGATCCAGCAGGAAAAGTTGAATATCTAATCTAAATTTTGTGGGAAGATGGTTGGACCTCTGTACTGATCTTTCTATTTATCAAGGGCTAAAGCTAAGGTTAAGCAAGACTTTAAGGTGTAAGGATCCATCGTTGCAATGGGTTCTCGATCTGATTTGGATAATGGAATTATGGAAAACGAAGACATAGATGAGCCCTTGCTACTGCGCTCCAGATCAAGCAGCAGCAGCAAAAACATTTTTCGTGGGGACTCCAACCGGGAAGTAATCGAAAATTCCAACCGAGAAATACTCGAAGATTCTGGTTCGCAGGAAAGCATTGCAATTGCTGTTTTCTGCACAGCCATTGTGGCTCTGGGGCCAATACAATTTGGGTTTTGTGTAAGTGCTACTACTTTTCAACACAAATCTTGGAGAGCAAAACGACTAATAATCTGTTATATACAGCTGAAATCGCGTTGCTTTTTAGTTTTTTGTTTATTTTTTTTGCCCTGGCAAATGTTTTTATCAGAGATGTTCTTAACCAGCAAACAGAGACAGTGTTTTGCCTTGTGGATATTTTATTGCCCTTCAATTTTGCATTTATCACCCTCTATCTTCATGTTCGATGATGTCACATTCAATAACGGGGTCAAGGTAATTTTTAGATTTCGTTATGATTGCTGATCGTGACAGTCTTGCTGCAGAACGGATACTCGTCCCCAACGCAGAGCGGAATAATAGAAAGTCTAAGCCTGACGGTTTCTCAGGTATGGTTTCTCAGGCTGCTTACCACTAGTTCAAAGCTTGTTACTTTTGCTGGGCATTGCAAAAAGGTGATCGGATGTTGAATTTGGATATGCTGCGCAGTTCTCCTTGTTTGGTTCATTATCCAATGTTGGTGCAATGATCGGAGCAGTAGTTAGCGGAAAACTTGCTGATTTCATAGGACGAAAGGCTGTACGTTTATTGATCCTGACAAATGATCTTGTGCACTTTATGAATTTGAACATTTCAAGTAGTTTCTTGCTTGATGTGATTCTTTTTATTGGCTCCGAAATGCAGGCTTTAATCGTGGCTTCAATTCCTAATATTCTAGGTTGGATTGCAATCTCATTTGCAAAGGCAAGTTGTTTTTGAACTTGACCGACATACATACACCTCAAAATTTGATTAAAGCGAAAGCTAACTAAATAAAGGGCAATTCGAAATCAATTTCTAAGACGCTGTATCGATGCATCTCAAAATTTGATTAAAGCAAGTTTTAACTAAATAAATGGCAATTTGAAATCAATTTCTAGGACGCTTTATATTTGGACATTGGTAGACTTCTGGTTGGCTTTGGAGTTGGAGTAATTTCGTTTACTGTAAGTATTCAATACCCCTACACAATAATTTTTTTGTTTGTCCCCTTCAAAATGACTAGCTATATTATCGGAACCATACGTTTTGTCGTGGTTGATTGTGCCAATAATGTTTACGGAGTAACTGTAGATGATATGATAACTATAGGTGCCAGTCTACATAGCCGAAATAGCACCAAATCAGTTGCGGGGAAGTCTTGGCACTGTTACACAGGTGAACTTTGAATAACAGCTCTGTGAATTGAAACGTTTCTATAAAGTACATCTCGATTTAATTGTAAACTTAGTGCATCCTGTTATATATGCAGCTGTCTGTTACAGTTGGAATTTTTTTGGCATATCTACTAGGCATGTTTCTGAATTGGAGAGTTCTGGCCCTTTTGGGTATGTGCACTCGCCTCATAGTCAAATCAACCTTAAGTTTTTGCCAATGATAATAGGCAAGAACATTCTTTAATTCATTGATTTTTGTGCAGGTGTCGTTCCTTGTGCAATCCTAGTAATTGGTCTTTTTATCATCCCAGAATCACCACGGTGGCTGGTAGGTGTCAATTCTATTTTCCTCCTTTGTTTGTAATTTTTACATGTTATTCTTCTTCTAATTTTGTATGTGGATATTGCATTGATGATATTGCAGGCCAAAATTGGACATAATGAGTTTGAAGCTTCATTGCAAGTACTCCGAGGTTCCAATACTGATGTGTCCGTGGAGGCAGAAATTCTTAAGGTTGAGTATCGAGTTTCATTTTTAACAGTTTTGTATTTTTTCCATATTCATAATTATATAATGTGGTTGACTTATAAAAAAAAAATAACTTGCACTTAGATCTACTTAAATCTATTATCGCAATTCAGTATTCCCATTTTAGAAACATTACAAGATTACCTTAAATTCATGTTTTGTAGTTTTCTTCATATATTGTTTCATTATTGCCAACTCTTTCTTTTGATTCTAAAAAGCTTCATTGTCATGATTGGTTTTTGTGAAGGCATTCATTTTTTAAAGATATGTTTGCCTATACTTCTATACGGAAACTGTAATATGCAAATTTAAGATTCTGTTAACTTTCACAGAATGATTCCAACTATCTATTATGCTTTGATTTATTCCTTGGAGTGACCCAAGTTCAAACAAGGTTCTGGCTACTATGAGATGCCTTTTAATGTGGGTGAGCTTTTAACTTATTATACTTCAAATCTAGATTTCATTATTAATAAAATCTTCATTTACTTGTTCATTTTATACTTTTACAAGTAATTACTGACCGGTCAATAATGGAAGATGTGCCCACAAATGTAGTTTTGATATTTCCAAACATATATGCGTGGGCAGTGGTTAAGGTGCCCAAAGAAGAACCATTGACCGGGTGATACCCTGGGCATACAGCCAGCTGATTTTAACATATGTATAACAATACCATGGTAATCTTTCAAACCTGTGACTTATTGGTTAACAAATGAATGAGATACCAATTGGGCCCCCACCTCATTGGCCCTGCTATACATGTTAGTTTGTTCCAATATAAATATTAGGTTGCTTCCATTATAAACAATGAAATCTTAGGTTAGCCTCATTATAAACATTAGATTGAGCATAATAGATGAGTAATTCTATAATATATTTCCCACATCTGCACAATGAATCTGAAGGTACATTCTTCTCTAGCGATTTTAAGCCAACTTCTCTCTCTCCAAAATGAATTCCCTATTCAGCTTTAGCAATTTGGATTCTTAAATGTGTGGCAATTGCAGAAATTTGATTCTTTTTCTCTTTACTCATACAGGTAAAAATAAGATTTATAAAATTTAGATTTAGAGTATGTGTAGGATTTCCATGGGTTCTTAGATATCAACCAAGGAACACAATTAAGGATACATTATTATAGAGAAATTTGATATCCTGGATATCAATCAAAGGATATTCATTTACATAATTTGTGGGATTGAGCTTTATTTGCAGCATATTTCCTGGCTTTGTGTGTTATTACTGCTCTTATATATAAGTTGCTTCCTCTTAGCAGTTCATGATATCACATGAAATTAAAAAACAATACCAAGCTTTACTTTACTATCCTTCTCTGGCATGCACAATATATACCTCTTTGCCCCCGGTTTTTGTTTTTAATTTGATCTGGCTTGCATGGAGTTTGAAAAATATTAAATATTTCCTTTCTATGATAATGTGGATTTGTGGATTTGTAATTGGTAGTGCTGCAGTGCATGCAGCAATTTTTCTGGCAAGAGACTATGATTCAATGGCTACATTTAACAATTTACTCAATTCTGTTCTTCAACATTGTCATGCAATTATGAACTGAACTAAACTTTTTTTTTTTTTTTGTTAAATTAAAGCACTAAACTGATTTCAACTTTTTTTTTTTCAAATTGTGTTCTAGATCATTGGATTTGTTAGAGCAGTTCAGCTCTAGCCAGTATCTATCTTACAATGCCTTTGTATCTCAGCCTAACTCACTGGGATTGAACCCGTAACTTGTAGGATGAACGTTACATCCCTTAACCAACAAGTCACACCTTATTGACTTTCCAGTTGCAGTGGTTTGAGCTGATAATATTAAAATGTTAGAGATATGTACGTTGGATTGTTTTATATATAATATGCAAAAAAGAAAATTTCATTGTCTAAACAGTACCATCAGATTAGTATTGGGATTTTAATGCATTGTCTTATATCAGGACAGTTTTTTTTATTGTCGATATCTATTGCACATTCTCTGTGTATCTCAGCTTAACTAACTGGGATTGAACATCTGACATGTAGGATGAGCATCTGAGGTGTTAGTGTAGTGGTAAGGGTCTTGGCATGGTAACCCCAGGTCATAGATTTGATTCTACTAGGTAGCACTGAGTTATAAATTAAGAAAAATTTTGTAAAAGGAATTCTGAAACTGGTCCGATAGATCCAATGGTTCTCAGTGGATGTAAGTAAAAAGTTTCAGTTTCAGTTTCAAAAAGTCAGACTTCATTGACTTTCCTGAAATTGCAATTGTATGAGTTCTTAATATTAAGTGTTAAGACAATATAATGTGCTCTGCTTTGTCTTTTATATGTATACTTTTAATTTAAGTTTTACTTAAGCAACTAATCATGTCCAATGGGTAGTATACCTAGCCTTCAACAACCTTTCTAGGGTTCATTTCGTAGCTTGTTTTCCTTGAAGCTATCCGAAGCAGTACGTTGCGGTGATTATGTATCCTTCAGTAAAAGTCATAAGCTGTCACTGGTGCCATTATTCTTGTCGATGCTTCTTGTGGTCGTAGGTAGTTTGACATGATTTGTGAGAGCAAGTATTTTACCTTTCAAAGTCTAGAAACATGGAGCAAACGGCAAGTAAAATTAATTAAGTTAACATCTGTACTCAGCAAGTTATTATAAATGCTATTGGAATATCTTTATATAGAAAATATTGGAGCAGCAGTCACAACAAAGAAAATGAAAGCAAAATGAAAGTGTAGGGGGAAACTGAAGAAACTGGATTACATGAGTCAATACTATCAGACATTGGCACACAGAGTTTATTCAAAGACAGCTAGCATTTAAACAGTGCAAGTCCAGAGCTTTGCAATTCGGAAATCACCACTCATGAATAAGGAAAACGGACCATGTTGTACATGCAGCAAGTTTGGATTGTCTAACAGAACTTGAACCTGGAAGAAGATTTCAGGAGAGACAACCATTATCAGTAAACTCATTAAGACAGAGAGTTTCTAGCATAATATGGCATATTCCTATGAACATGTACGTACAAACACAATCTTAATTCTGAGTGTAATTAGAGAAAATTCCGACAATTTGAATTATCTAATTTTCTACTAAAAAGTGCAAGTATTATCAAGTTGGTCATTTCAACTTGAACATTAAATTAAATACATTAACCCTAAATTTTTGCATGCTATGTCTATTTACCAAGACTTCCTATATGGTAAGATTTTGTTTTCCTTGCTTGTATTTTTTTCTAAGGCAATCACTGTTTCCGAGTTTCTGTTGGTGGTTGGTTGTCATGCATAGCTCTTGTTTCAGAGTGGACTTGATTTAAGCAATCTAGAAGGGGGAGTTGGATTTGCCCAACTATTTGACAAAAGAAATGCACTTCCGCTCACTGTAAGTATACTTCATCTTCATCATCCTAGCCTTACGTGTAGCTTAGAATGTTTTCCTGTGATACCAGCATCGTCCTAGACTTTTCCCAAGTGCATGGGGTTAGCCTAGTTTGCCGTGATTGTGACTGACATCTCAAATAATTTTCCGTATGGAACCATGTAGATTGGTATTGGGTTGCCAGTGCTTCAGCAGCTGAGTGGTGTTAATGGCATACTGTTTTATAGTACTTCCATTTTTCAGTCTGTAGGTAAATAAATCCTCCTTTCTTTCTCAGTGAAACCTTGAGATTTCAGTATGAATATTTTTATCAAGACAAGATATTTGAAAATTGGGTGAACTGCGACAACGTCAAATTACTAATTATTCTTGATTTCAGGTGTTTCATCGGGCACCACTGCATCACTTGGCCTTGCCATCATTCAGGTATATTACCCTGCCTTTCTAATATCAAGACTGAGGTAACTTACTTTTATCGAACAAAATTTTGTAACGACTTGATGATTAGATAGCCATGGATTTAAATGAATATTTCTGTATTTCTTAGGTTATCATGACTGCAATTAGTGCATGGCTGATTGACAAGACTGGCAGGCGTCTGCTTCTCATGGTAAGTACAAAACCAACGATTCAGAAAATGTTTGAAGAACTGAAACAAAATCCAATAATGGGCATGTTAATGTAATTAACCTAGTTGTATTTTGGCAGGTTTCTGCTACGGGAATGGGACTTTGCCTTTTCCTCGTTGCTCTTTCCTTTTATCTGAAGGTGAATATCCGATCTTTCCAATTTAGTCAAGTTTATTGAACATTCTGCGTTGTAGAGAATTTTTAAAAAAAATTTGGCACTGGTTTTTACAGGGAGTGCCATCTGTTGCTTCTCAACTTCAAACTTTCTTAAGTATTTTGGCATTCATAAGTTTATTGGTAGGTACATAGATTTTCGTATATTTGTTTTGTTGTAAAACTTCACTGTTTACCACATTAGTGTTGATTGGCTTAAAACAGGCTAACAATTTCTTTTCCATTACTCAGGTTTACGTTATATCATTCTCCCTGGGCATGGGACCTATTCCTTGGATTATAATGTCTGAGGTATTTAGCATGGTTTCATTTGTGAACCTTTTTTGAGGCATGTGATTAAGCACATGCAGTTTTTTAATGCTTTGTCTGCCCAATCAATTTCAGATCCTTCCTGTCCATCTTAAAAGTTTAGCTGGGAGTATAGCGACTTTAGGCAATTGGCTGACAGCTTGGGCAGTGACAATGTCAATCAACATAATGATGCAGTGGAGTCCATCAGGTAATATTTTCATGGAATTTAAGGTAGTTCCTTATGCGTGTTTCTGCTCTGGTTGATCCATCATGAGCTTGAATGTTTTCATTTCTCTTGTTTCTTTTCATTTGGAACCTTGAATCGACCTGATTCTGGACTTGTCTGTTAATGTTTTACACCCAGGAACCTTTTTGCTTTACACCATTCTTTGTGCCTTCACTGTGTTATTTGTGGCTATATGGCTTCCTGAAACTAAAGGATTAACTTTGGAGGATATAGAAGCATCGTTTCGGATTTAGATTTACATAGTCATTCATTGCATACGATGAGGCATCGCACATTTGAATGAGAAGGCACAAATCGGGAGGCTCATGGATTACTTGACATACCAAATTTTTTGCAATTGCCGTTTCCATTTATGCCTGCAAATCAGGCATGACGAGTAGCTTTGTTTTGTATTCTTTGGTTACAAGTAGCAACTGTTTTAATGAAATCGATATTCTTGTATCAATGTGGGACATGTTCCAGAGTGTAAAGTTTCTTTTATGTATTCAACCGCCTTTAAATAGAAGTAAAAGTTCTCCTCTTCACTTCTGTGCAGTCATATGAATGCACATTATGCTTAGATCTGCAATCATGCTGTAAGAATTTTAACCTTACCTGTCGGCACTGGAACTCAGTTGTATCCACCTTGGGCATCGATTTTCAAGATTTTTCTTTTTTGAAATATAGAACTGTGAATCTAAATATCAATTTGTGATTTTATGTACATTAGAACCAGAAAAAATAATCTTATACAAAATGTTTTTGGGTGTAACGTTTTACATTTTATTCGGCAGGAGACACTTTACTTGGGAGAGAGACTATAAATGAGCCTGAGAAATATAAAAATAAGGGAAAATTTTGGCATCTGGTTTTTCATTATTATATCAATATTTGCACTTGTTCCGCCATAGATGTAAAAGAATACTAGTAAAAATGATTTGTTTCATTAAAGATAGTAAGAGATGACATAATATAGAGCTGACAATGTGAGAGTTATTGAAAGAAAGGGAAGGTAAATTACTGGACTTGGATCTGATAACGTGTGAAGTTCAAAGTGGCAGAAGTGGCATTAGAAAAATAAGTGCATGACCAATTCTTTGTTATGTCACACCGGTAATTTAAACTTAGAATTTTTAGTGAAATTAAAACTTTTTCATTAAACCAAAGGGTATGAGAAATCATAAGTTCGTGACTTATTTAAATGATTCCAACATAAGATGTCCTTGAGTTCTACGGAATGATGCATAGCCAATTCACTATTATATAATGTGCATAGGTCGGTGGAATTCTTTTAGGAGATGGCCATAATTCTTGAGCCTTCTAGAACAGAGCTCAAATAGAATAGGCCATAAAAGTTTGAACAAAGTGGTCCATTAATTAATTATAAATATTACCAACTTAAAGGATTGACTAGGTTGCACAAAGTGTTTGCCAAATGTATTGTCAACCTAATGGAATATCCTGACATGTTTACTAACCTAGTGGAATGCTAAAGCCTTCCTATTAAATATTAGCATTACCATAAAATTGTTACCACCTTGTGATTTTAGGTCTAAATTCTTCCGCCTCAGGTTTAATTTCTTTATATTGGTTAAATCTTGTTATACCATCATTCAAGCTCCAATTCTTTCATCTTGATTTTCTCTTGCTATACCATAATTCTTCAATAACCTAATACCTAGCTACTTGAGCAATGCACAAGGTCATCACCAGAGTAACTTTCATGTTAAGAGGTCCTTGACCCAATCCTTGAATTTGATAGTCAACATAAATTATTAGTCTCCTAGTATGTTGCAAACCAATATGGACAAAGTCCTAGGTCCTAGTAACTTGGTAGATAATGCAAAGTACTTTCCTTTTGGAACTTGACAACTAATGTAGATTGGAAGAGATTCTAGCATCTTGTTAAATTAGGAAGTGTTCAAGTCAAGAAAATAGGTTTATACAAATACCAACAGCTTTAGGTTCTAAGAGCTCATACATGTAAGAAAGTATGCCTTGGTGGTTTGAAGGTTGCTTCCTTTTAGGAATGGGGATCAAAAGGATTGTGGAAATCCTTACGAGTTTCATATAGCACTGATTCCTTGTGTATTGTGTCATAAGGATATGTAGGCTTATGGAGGAGCTTTAGTTCTAATGCTTAAGTCACCATCCTTCTATATGGAGCGGGGCTTAGGACTAGATGTGTTAGAGCATGAATGTATCTTAGCTCTCTTAAGGAACAATGCCTTATGTGTTTACTAGTGTTTTCTTTAGTTAGGTGTGTGCTACATTGGTTTAGTTGCTTATCTGATTATAAAGACATTCTCATAACATTCCTAATCCATAAACTAATGGGTTAGATATGTGTTGTGTACTTGTGTTGTGCTCGTAGGTTCTTGAGAATGTTGAGGTGTAGTCCACCTTAAGTTTGCTTTAGAATACCTAACAATTTTGAAACTCTCAAGTAGTACTAAAAGATGTTTTCCTAGAGCAATGTTGTTACGCTTGGTATCAGAGCTAGGTTTTGGTTTAAGTCGAAGACCAAACATTTTTGCAAAGTAGTTACAAATGACAATATGAGTGAATAGATTCTAGTCATGACCTTGTAGAGGATCAAATTGTGTGAACAGTTGCTACAAGTAGATTATGTATACATGTATAATCTACCTTGAGCTAAAGAAATCCAAATGACTCTCGAGTTTGTTGGTTATTAGAACAGTTAGCACAAGTATGTAACACAATCATGTGTCATCTACTTGAAACAAAAATGGCCAAATGACTTAAATGTTGTTTGATTTTGAGAAAGTTCCTTTCTTGTTAGGATGAACTCTAGCAGAAAATACAAACATTCTTTAGCTCAAAATTTTGTACTAAGAAATCATATGGTATGCCAAAGGAATGATATGCATAATTTCTTGTTTGTGCAAAACAATTGTGTGTGCTCTAGTTGGTTATGGTGAATTATGGGAGAAACATATTCTCTCCTATTGGTTGATCCTTATGATAGTTTAATACAGTGATTCTATCATGCATCGAATATGAGGCAATGTATGGGATCAATGCTTCTTGTTGCAATGTGTTACTTTTATTGGATGACTATTCTTAAATCTATTGATGTTGTGAAGAGTCTTTGGCTTGAATGCCTCAAGGACTTCATAATTCAATATTACAATATGATGGTTTTGTGTTCTTGTGTTGTGAAATAACACTTGGATTTTCACTTGAGGATCCTTTGCCAAGGACGCCTTGATGGGTTAACTCATGATCCATAGAAGAAGATTGATCATGTTTTAAATTTTTCTATTTGCAAATCTCATGTTTGAGGGGAGTGCCACCATATTCTTGTTCTTGGATGATAGTTTGAGCATGAAAAATTTTTTATGTTTTAATATCATAGTTTCTTTACTAAAATTTTCCTCATTGAGGATTTGATTTGATTCGACTCATAAAGCATTTGTTCCAAATATGGATGGTGATTCATCCTTATGTGAAACAACATGATCCATGGTTGCTAGCTTGTGAATGCTTAGCTAGAGGACTTATGTGCTTTGATTAGGTGGTTTGTGATTACATAATAGTGGAATGCATTATAACATTGTTCAGAGAACAATAACTTTGGTGGATAAATCTCTATATTCACCACCTTCCTCTTGTGTTCAACATCTTGCATGGTTGAGCACTTGATGACATTGTTTTCTACCCATGTGATGGAACGTTTTGGATTGCTTATGGACATTATGATAGTCAATGGTTCTTATTTTTATGGGAGATCTTGGCAAAGGTTGTTTCTAATGTCGGATACTTTATTGATTATGATAGTAAATATGAAATGTAATTTTATGTTAATCACCTTGATGGAAGGTGGATAATTAAATTTTGTACCAATACAATTTATACTAAAGAGGATGGACACTTGAATGAGTTGAAGCATTAGTGTGTGTATATGAGGCAGAAAAAAAGAAAGAAAAGAAAANTATATAGAGAGAGAGAGAGAGAGAGAGAGAGAGAGAGAGAGAGAACTTGCATATGTTTGTGGGGAGAGTGTGTGTGGTGAAGTGACTTTGAGTAAGAAGCCCATGTTCTTGATGGTAGCTTTGAGTAGGAAGCACATGTTTTTGATGATAACTCTAAGTAGGGAATATATGTTCTTGATAGTGACTTTGAGTAGGAAGCACATGTTCTTTTCTTGATTGTGACTTCAAGTAGGATGCAAACATTTTCTATCATGACTCTAAGTAGGAAACATACATTCTTTAGCTATGACTTCGAGTAGGAAGCATAAAATTCTATTGTCTCTGAGAAGGAAGCACAAACATTATTTAGAGGGGAACAAATATTCCAAGGTTCTCAAAATGGGAGGAAATACTCCAAGGTTCTTGAAAGTGGAAGGGAATGTCACCAGGGTGATTTCCATAGTGAGGCTAAAGTTCCATAGATTTCAACTTGTGTCAGTACTAAGCTTCCACTATGCATTGGATGTTAATTTTCTCAAGGTACATGGTAGCCTTCCTTAGATGTAGAGGATTGACTCTACACTTCTGCATCACTGTTAGAGGTAGAGAGAATAACTTGCATGTAAAGTAAGTAGATTTTGCTCCAAGAAGAAAGGTTGCTACTGCTTGGAAAACAAGATAAGCATACTCTTCCTTAACCAAGATTGTGCGAGCATTTTTATATCTTAATTGGATGTTAAGTTAAGTTTAGCATTCATGCTTTATGATTGATAACCTTAGTTATTGAACCTTCTTATATACAATTGTCAGATGGGTTGTGAGTGGCTAGATACCCTCAATATCTACTTTGCTCTTCATGACTAGGAAGTGTATGACCAAAGACTTAAGCTTTGAGGATGTTGCTTCTTTTAAGCTTGGCAGAGTAGTGGTTTGAAGGTTTCTTCTCATCTAGAAGAGGGGCTAAAGGAGTGTAAAGATCCTTATAGATTCCATGCTATCTTAACTGATGAGACGCCATATGCACTAGGCCGCGATATCGCGTACGCGATATCGCGACCGCCGCGATATCGCAGCCAGCCGCCATATCTATAAATAAGAGG
>MNCI01023457.1:440047-529466 GCA_015680685.1 Gnetum montanum | reverse complement strand
CGTGACAACAACAAGTAAGTTTGGGAAGACAATGAATGATTAACCCCAAGTGTTCCATGGGGTGTTTAGGCATTTAGTCTGCTGAGTTCGACCGGATCGCATGTGCTACGCTCATTTTGTATGGTTGAGTGTAGGGGTACCTCGCCACTCATCATTAGCGCCGTTGTCGGGGACTAAGTATTTTTTACACCAATTAGAACATTAGGAAATTTTCCACATAGTTGTGAGCTTTAACGAACCTTCGGGTTAATTAGTTAATCAAGAATAGAAATAACAATGAATAGCACACCATTAGAATGGCTTCTTCTCACAAAATTAACTCACCTAAGGATAATATAGAAGATAGTCAGCATCACACACATAACCTAGACTAGCCATGTCCTAAAAAATCTAAGGTCACATATACTCATCCTAATGAGTATGTCCTGACTTTATTTTTATTCTCCATCAAGATGAGCAATTGCGATGGAGAGATTTGCAAGGTAGCATCATGTTACCCCCGGATCGATCAGTCCCTAACATGCTTTTCCATGCCTTAGCACAAATTGGCATGCAAGAACTATTTGCTGAATACATTGCAGAAGATTATGACACAAGGGATTATCATCCCACAAATGCCCAACGTATTCGGGATGAAAGGCAGGAGAGCCAACATTCATTGTTGAAGGGCAAGGTCCCCCATGTCCTTAGTGAAATAGGAGATGAGGAACCCCTCACAATGGGTTTCTTAGAAAATGATGTTTCTCCTCCTCACAATGGTGAAGAGGTTAGGCATTAGAGCCTTCGATCAACTGTACATGCTACAGGCTTTGATCCCTGTGAGCACCAACTGTTCACAGTAGGAACAACCACTCACACTAAGGACGGACACTTAGATCGTCACAACGATCGGGGCTGAAGCAGCTGAAGAGAAGGTAAGAAACATCACCATGGTGATGGATCCCCTTCCTCTTCTCCTTCATCTCACCATTCACACTCTCCTTCCACATCTGGGTGCAACCATCGTGAGCATAACGGAGAGGGTAAAAGTAAAAAGGAAGATGAAAGACCTCGACAGGAAGGTCAAGAGGAGTTAGGACAAGGGCAAGGACATAGGGAGAGTAGGGAACCACCATGAAGACGTCACAAATGTCATGATAGGGATGATCATGATGAACTGCTACTCGCAACCCGAGGCATGCTAGACATCACAGAGGCAATTAGGATCCCCAAAGGGCACTTAAAAGAGAGTAGGATCAAGCATCTAGACATAAATAATATCCCACATTTTGAAGGGGGATACAATGCTGATCCTCAACATCATTTACAGGAATTCCACGATGCCTGTGCCTTGCAAAATATAGATAATGAGTGGCAGAAGCTTAAGTTGTTCCCAAGAACACTCACTAAAGAAGCAGAGAGCTGGTACCGGTCCTTAGAACTGAAAACCATCAGGAGGTGGAGTACGATGCTTGAATTGTTCAACAACAAATATCAAATGTACTCCAGAGTGTCCAATTTGCGTAAGTAGATCCAAGGCTGGAAACAAGGTGCTTATGAACCCTTGGATGCTACCATGGCTCATTACTATACACTGCTACATGGTTGCCCGGGCCATGGGTACACTAAGTGGGATCAACTTCGCCACATGGCGGATGGGCTAAGGAATGAAACGAGAAGAACTCTTGGGACTTACGCCCAAGGGAAACTTTCCCAACTGAGAGCCCATGAAGTTGAAAGTTTGTTGGAACAAGTAGCACAAGAAGAGGGTGAACTATAGAAGAGAGAAAGTGTGGAAGAATACAATCGCGATCCCTCCCTTTGCAAGAAGGGAGTGAAATTCTGTGATGAGGAGGATGAGTCACCACTCGAAGAGTTGGTGAACAGGAAAACCGTGCCGATCCAAAAGTTAACAACGGAGGTATCGGCTAAGGTAGACCAAATGTGGGATTCCTTAGACTCAAGAATAGAAACAGTCTTAAAAATCGTAGAAGAGTCTAAGGTAGAACAAGGTAGTGACAAAGGCAAAACCAAGCAGAGAAACTTAAGCCCTGCACATAACAAGGGTAAGGGGAAAATTCCTATCTCCGATGAGGCTGTAAATTCTGATTCAGACAATGATAGTGGATGTGAGGTCTGCTACTATGACCATCCTAAGGGATGTTGCCCAATTATCTCACATCTGCAGGAGTCTGGGGTGTATGCATTAAATCCAAGACTTAATCAACGGCAAACACCCCGAAGGTTACCTTATCCACAAGGTAACCCAAGGCAGTTCCACCAACCCTTAACATATTACCCAAGTGGAATGCCTCCATAGCCCATTGGACAACACCAGCAGTGGCAATACCCACAGTCATGGGGGATGCCACCACCAACACATCGATAGCATTATTGGTAGCCTGATCCTCATAGATATTATGTGTAGTAGCCGGTTCCTCCAGGGGACTCTATGGGTCACATAAAACCTCCATGTTACTACCAAGTTCAGGAATATTTTGGGACTCCCCCTTCTTCGGGAAACATCCCATACTCACGATATCCTCCAAATCCATCCGCATCTCTTGCACCTGTGGCTGCACCACCAATCGCTCCAACAAAGCCCAGAGTAAATCCCACTTAACTGCGACAACCTAACACTGCGAGGGCTCCCAAGCCTTCAATATCGGTTGGTTCTAATAATCGTTTACCAAAAAGACCCTTCCTTAGGACCAACAATCCAACTAAGCCTTCGCCCTCACAAGCCGTTGGGCATCCCAACACCCCCATACCTAACACGGTTTCGGGAAATCCTCTAGCAGCAAAATCACGTCCAATGCATACAGTTATGTTAATGCATACAGTAACTGACTGGATTAAGGTTTGCCACCTTCCAAAGAAATTATCGGATCCGAGACTTCCCTTAGTTTACCTCCAAGTCACTGGGAATGAACCCCATAAGGCTCTTCTTGACTCAGGTTTCGGAGTCAACTTAATCTCACAAAAACTGTACAAAACCTGGAACCTGGAACCTGGAACCTGGAACCAGTCCATCACTGTTCCTCTAGGGCAAGTTGAAGACATTATTACCATTGTTGGTGGATGGTCATATCCAGCCGATTTCCTAGTGCTCGAAATAAACAATGACAAAGGGGATTTCCCAATTATCATGGGAAGGGCATGGCTAAATACAATCGATGCACGCTTAGGAATTCGTAACCTTTCCCTAGAAATATTCAAGACAAATATGTTTGGGAAAATTGAGAGGAAAAGAGTTCCATGCATCGCATATAGTGACACAGGGTGTCATTGCGTGCACAAATCATGGGTAATGCAAAGTTTAACACTGCCTGCATGCAATCGGTGTACACAAGACATTAATATACAAAAGTGCCTATATGCAACAGCCACACAATAAGAAAAAACCTAGTGGCTGATGGTTGACAAAGATAATAACCCAACTACCTGCATGGAACTAGCTGAGGGAATAACTAATGCTTACCTTGAGAGCGCAGACATATTGGAGCAAGTCCGTTGCCAACTTCCAACCCTTAACACCAAAAATATTAATTGGGGGAAGTTGGAGATCCCTGAGGAGTTTAAACAAGAGCCCCTAGAGTTGAAATTGTTACCCACTGGTTTGGAATACGTGACCCTCAAAATGGAAAATCGGTGATCATCAACGCAAAGCTCGTGCCCACGCAAAAAGAAAGTTTGCTAAGGGTGATAAACAAGTGGTCAACCGCCTTTGCTTGGTCGTATCCTGAACTAACCGGAATAGATCCTCGGATATGCTAGCATAGGATTTATACAAACCCCTCTATGAAACCTCGTAAGCAACCCTAGAGGCGACTGAACCCGAAACTAAAACAAATTGTTAAAGAAGAACTAGAACAACTTCTTAAAGCCGGGTTCATTTACCCTATCGCTGATAGCAAATGGGTTAGCCCTCTTGTGATTGTACCTAAAAAGGGAGGTAAATGGAGGGTATGTATAGATTTTAGGCTGTTAAATATGGCAACATTCAAAGACCACTTCCCACTGCCATTTGTGGACCAAGTCTTAGACACTATAGTAGGGCATCGCTATTACAGTTTTCTGGATGGATATAGTGGGTACAACCAAATACGCATTGCACCAGAAGACCAAGCCAAAACAACGTTCACCAGTCCTTGGGGAATGTTCACATATAAAAAAATGTCTTTTGGCTTGTGCAATGCACTTGCCACCTTCCAACACTTGGTTCTAAGTATTTTTCAACAACAAATAGGCAATGGAGTAGAAGTCTTCATGGACGACTTCTCCACTTATGGGACGAGCTTTGATCAAGCCCTCAACCGGTTAGAGAAAGTATTGAAATGATGTGTTGAAACCAACCTTAAGCTCAATTGGCAGAAGAGCCATTTGATGGTTCAAGAGGGCATCGTGCTGGGGCACAAAATTTCGCAATCAGGAATCGAAGTTGACCCAGAAAAAATTAAAGTCATCCGAGGAATCACCCAACAACCAGAAACTGTTAAAGACGTGAGGTCATTCCTTGGACACACTGGCTACTACAGGAGGTTTATTGCAAACTTTTCAAAAGTTGCCAAACTGTTGGTAGAATTAACAAAAAAGATGTACCATTCGAATGGACCAGGGAATGTGAACAAGCATTCCAAGCTCTTAAACAGAGGCTTGTGGAAACTCCCATTCAACAAGCACCTGACTGGTCCAGACCATTCCATATTATGACCGATGCATCCAATTATGCTCTAGGAGCTGTACTGACACAACTAGATGAACAAAAAAGACCTTATTACATCCATTGTGCCAGTAAAAGTATCACCGATGCACAACTTAACTACATGACTATAGAAAAAGAATTAATGGCTGTTGTGTTTGCACTGGATAAATTTAGGCACTATGTATTGGGTTACAAGGTATATATCCACACAGATCATAGTGCAATTAGGTTCCTTATGAATAAGCCAATGGTTAGCCCACGTATCATACGTTGGCTGGTGATTCTTCAGGAGTTCGATTTAACTATTGTAGACTGTAAGGGCACTGAGAACGTAGTCGCCGATCACCTATGTCGGTTGCGATGGAACAACAAAGAGGACGAATACACGGTATCTGACCAATTTCTTGATGAAACCCTCTTTACTGGTGTAATAAATAATCAACCCACGGAATTAAACTGGTATAGCAGCATTCTCACTTATCTCACTTCACAACAAATACCACAGAGATTGGACTGTAGGAAGAAACAACAGTTTCTTCACAACATCAAATACTTTATGGAAATAGGGGGACAACTCTATAAAGTTTGCCCTGATGGCCTCGTTTGATGGTGTGTACCTGATCAAGATCAATTAAAAGTTCTCTAGGATGCTCATGAGGGCCCCTGTGGGGGTCATTATGCTGGGAGATGAATGGCCACTAAAATCCTGCTTGCAGGATATTACTGGCCAACACTATTTCGGGATGTCCATCATTTTGCTCAATCCTGTGAGTGCTGCCAATGTGATGGGGGAATGACTCTAGGATGGAGGGTTCACAACAATGGATTTAACCTTTAGAACCCTTTGACATTTGGGGCATAGATTTCATGGGACCGATTACACCAATGTCCAATGGAAAAGCATATATAATCATTGCTATTGATTACCTAACCAAATGGGTTGAAGCAACCGCGATAATAAATTGCACATCATCTACAGCTGCTCGATTTGTATAGCAAAAAATCGTTAACAGGTTTGGTGTGCCACATGCACTTATTTCCGACAATGGAACACATTTTATAGGTGCAACCTTTAGAAAGTTGATGCAACGCTTAGGGGTTGAGCATAAACTGACCACACCTTACCATCCCCAAGCTAATGGTCAAGCTGAAGTTACTAATAGGGAGATTACCAGAATATTAACATGAACAATTAGCAAATTTAGGTGAGACTGGAGCACGAAACTGAATGATGCTATTTGGGTGTATCGTTCCACTTGGAAGCTCCCTATAGGATATTCTCCCTATGAGCTAGTGTACGGGAAACTTCCAAAACTACCCATATAGAGTGAGCTCTGTACACTGTCCATGGCTTGTGAACTTCACCTGGATTTTGACCTAGCACAAAAAGAACGACTAGAAACTTTGAATGTGTTAGACGAGAATCAATTGGTTGCACTATCGTTAAATGAGTTGCACAAAGCACACAGTAAACAATGGCATGACTTAAAGATTTGAAGGCTTAGGTATCAACCAGGAGATAAGGTCCTTTACTGGAACCTCACACATGTACCCCAACTTACAAAGTTTCAGACCTTGTGGGAAGGACCTTACATTATTCATACTACCTTTCCCTCTGGAGCCATGATGATATACAAACGTGATAGCCCGGATAAAAGGTTATTGGTTAATGTTCAACAAACCAAACCTTTTCGTGAATCTGCACCAGCCAGTACAAGTCGCACTTCTACCAGCGGCCAACCACGCTCACTATTTCGAATCTCTCCCTTACAACTCAGTCATGGGGGAGATGGCCACCTATGCTAACCATACGGGGCCCTCAGTTCTTTTTCAATTTTTATTTTACAACATTTTTGATTTACACTTTTTTTTTTACAAATTTCTTTAATTTTTTTTGTTTTTGTTTTACAAATTTCTTTAACTTTTCTTGTTTTTGTTTTACAACATCGTTGTACTTTTCTATTTTGTGTGTGTGTGTGTGTGTATCCACCCTGTAAGTTCATCACCCAATAAGTGTTCAGGCCGATGGGATGAACTATTTTCATATTAATTGCTAATGTTTGGTTTTTACCTTTAAGTTACAATGTTGATACTAAGGTATGTTTCTTTTGATATGGAAGGCAATGAGATCACTTCATCCATCCATCCATCAAAGTCTATGGTTTCTCTTGGCTTGGAAATGTACAGTTCCCTTCCAATAAGAACTTTAATGAACCGGTGACTGGGTATTTCTCAAACTAAGGAGGAACTCAAGGATTGTAAAGGGTGTGACTTCAAGGGAACTTGATGCTTTTGTGTTGATCATTCTCTTGGGTGCTTGGATGTTTTCTTCTTGAGTTTTCGTACCATTCTGATGTTACCCAATTTTTGGTAGCTGAGACAATAAAAATAAGAAGTCTTTGCATGGTGTGGTCCCCACGCATAAAAACACAAAACACAAAAAAAAAAAACACAACAAAGTGAGGATTCAAAGCACACCCCTTAGACGAAATAAAATTTGGGCTGCAAGCACTAGTTATGGAACCAAAGTGTTCCCTCTAACTAAGGCCTTTCTTGCCTTCCGTTCTCTCCCTTGTTTCGTCGGAATGGTGGTGGCTCTTTGAAGATGCATCCTCGTCATCCACGTGGATGGTTTAACTGAATGCATTGATGTGAAGTCACTGGAAGTGGTTGGTTTGAGCCCGGAGTTGGAATGAGATTGACCAAGTCATATTAACCATAAAACACACAAGGGGCTATACACCACCTTGTCCTTGGGATTCCATTCCATCCTCTTCTCCCCATCCTTCTCTCCATTGTTCACCTCATTGCCGGCTGTATCCTTAGTGTATATATTTTGGTTGATGCAAAGGTTTTCTTTTTGGTAAATTCTTGTGGTTAAGACTTTAACTCTTGTTCTAAAGGACATTCCTAGAGCCTACGGACTCTTTGAATGTGGGATTGTTAGGGCATTAAGGGCATGAGCCTGCTTTGGGGAGGACCCACTGACATTCCTATTTGGAACATTAGTTAACTTTTTTTCCTTAACATTTTGCAATTAATTTTATTTTTGTTCATTTTCATCTTGACATCCACTTCACTGATGCCATAGTTGTCCTTTTTTTTTTTTACCTATCTTTCTCACTCTTTTTCTTTCTCCATTCTAACGCCACCGAAGGTTCGTGATTAGTCATGGGGGTACGGGGCCTGATTTTTCAATTTTCCTCCTAAGCCCTGAATTTTTCGTTTCTCTTCCTAACCCCTACACCTTCAGTAGTCATCACCTACATCTTCCCAGATCCATATTAGCCATACCACAACCTAGCCAACGGACTTACACTGAAGCAAGGTATTAATTACTTAATGATTCAATTACCCTTGCTAATATATGATTGTGTTGTGTGTGTAGATGGTGACTAAATAAACAACGGATTGGATCTGGAGTAAACACTTGGAATGGAGCAGTGCTGAAGCAGCTAGGCAAGGAGCAAGATTGATGATGCACTTATGGATGGACAACGGAAGGTGCAATCTAGGCGTTGGTAGTAGCAAGACTCTCTTATCTTCTCTCTCCTCTTTTCTCTCAGCTACCAAATGTGGCCTGATGTCATTGTAATAAGGTGTTCACCCTTGTTGTCATGAACACCAGTTTTGTCAAGTCTTGTAATAATGAACCGTTCACATGTCATTCCATTAGTTCCATTCCCCTCAATAATCCCATACCTACTTGATATTATTGTAAGGAACTCGAGGATGAGTTTTCATTTAGTCATGGGGGTATGATGATACGCGAATTGCACAGGCCGCGATATCGCATCCCCTGCGATATCGCGTACACGATATCGCATCCCCTGTGATATCGCGTACATGATATCGCGGTCCACCGCCAAATCTATAAATAAGAGGCGACACTCCCCTCATTTCTAATCATAGGCGTAAAGTAGCGAAGCTTTGGTAGATTGATCACCCCAGAGATAGAATATTTTCCATGTGCCCACAGTAGGAGTCCCCCAAGTGAACGGTTCTTTATTCAAGCAGCTTTGTACCTAAATGCAAGTTGTGTACGGAAATAAAGATGAGCTTTGTGGATAAACCTTACAGTGCATGGATAGGTTTAATTAATGTTATTTATTGTTTTCCTAGTATCGCGGCATGAGTACGACTTGGTTAGGAGTGTTGACGAACGTGTACGGCTAGCCAAGGAATCGGCTACTCATCACGATTAGATTCTCTCATCCTTACCTCCTAGAATGTGGGACAAGTACGACTTGATTACAAGCATCTACGGATATGTACGGCTAGTTAAGGAATCAGCTGCTTGCCACACTTAGGTTAGTTAAGTGCCTCAGTACGACCACTTCGAGCACATGCGTTACGTGTGGTAATTCCAGTAACGATTAGCATTTGGTAGCCATAGTTGCACAGTTTATGGTGTGTATGGCAAGTGGGAACGGATGCTGACGCTAGGACTTAGTGTTGTAGTTAGAATTAGCTTTAGTCTCTCCATCCTTCATCGGTTAGCATAGGAGATAAATCTGTAAAATACCAAAAAAATCATATACCTTGGACTTACTTAACCATACACCATGACAACAACAAGTAAGTTTGGGAAGACAACAAATGATTAACCCCAAGTGTTCCATGGGGCGTTTAGGCATTTAGTCTGCGGAGTTTGACCGGATCGCACGTGCTACGCTCGTTTTGTATGGTTGAGTGTAGGGGTACCTTGCCACTCATCAGAGCATAACAGTGTAATAGAAATAAAGATAATCCCTTTTGATAATCCTTGCAGCATTGAGAATATATTAATGTTTCTTTTAATGCATTTAATATTCATGCACTTTAATTAAGCAATTAATTTCCAATTGTTAATGAACACAAGCATGACCACTTTGAGCATACATGTAGCACTTTGTAACCCATAAATGCTTAATGTTTGGTAATCCAACAGTGCTATATGCATTCAAGATGTGTCTGGAGAGTGGGGATAGGTAGTTGTGTTAGGCTAGCTAGGTAGTATATTAATTAGATATTAAATTCCTCTACCTTTCATTCTTGTTCTAGGCATTTAAACTTATAAAATATAAAATGATAAAAATCATATACCTCGATTACACTTAACCATATACTTGAATCTCATGAGTGGAACTAAGAAGACAATGATCGTTCTGATTAGATTCCACTTCCTTGAACCACTGTACTTAGGAACTTAAGGTTTGAGGAGTTTGACTAGATCATGCATGCTTATGATTTGTATGGTTGGGTGTAGGGGTACCTCGTTGCTCATTAGAAGGCATATTTGTTGAGCTTGTTGGGATCTTGTAGGGTTAAGTGTGTTTGTTGTGACGAAACACTATAGTATGATGATCATGTTTTGTAAAGGTTACGTGATTCTTGAAATTATATTTTGAGCTTTTTTGGACCTTGCAAGATTTAGTGTGTTTGTATTGATGAAACACTTTGGCGTAGAGCTCATACTTTGTAAAGGTTATGGTATTCTTGAAACCACATTTTGGTGTTGTTGGTACCTTGTGGGATTGAGTATGTTCATAATGTTGAAACACTTTGTGTAGAACTCAAACTTTATAAAGGTTGTGGCATTCTCTAGACCATATTTTTCTAAGGAACAAAGTATGGATGTGTGCAAGAATTCTACCCTTTGAGTGTGGAGGTACCCAAGTTGGGGAACCACATAAAAATTGTGTGTGATTTCTGGTTGCTATAGCTATTTTAATTGAGAAATTTATTCAATCCCCCTTCTATGTTCTCAATCCTCATCCTTTTGCCACAAGTCTTGCTTTGTATGTTGTGACTTCTCCTTTCTCACTTTACTTTTTTTTATATAGCCACTTCCAATCAACAACATTTTTATCTTTTGGTTTATCCACTAATTCTCATGTGGTATTTTATAGGATGACATTGTACTTTTTTTGTCCATGGCTTCTTTCTAGACTTGTAATTTAATGGCTTCATTGACATTAGTTGGTTCACTTAGGACTATTAAATATGTCATATTTTTAATATTGTAATATTTGGCAATTTATCTCTCAAAATTTGTGTCTAGCATTTAAGTGCAAGGATGGTCTCTTTGAATATAAGGTTTTGAACTTTGATATGTATTGAATTTCTTCTGTTATTTGAAAAAATCACTTTAACTGAAATTTTCTCATCAAATATAACATCCCTTGAAACATGCCATTTTTTATTCATTAGATTATATCATAACCATTAAAGATGCATTTCTTTCCTCTATCTTCAAGGTTCTCAATGAATTGTTTTGGGTTCTTTACATAGCAATGACACCCAAATTTTCTTATAAGACTCAAGTTAGGAATTTTATTGTGTCAAATTTCATATTAATATTTGTCTTCATTCCTTTTAGTGATGATTTGATTAGAAATATAACAAGAAGCTGTGACGATCGAACTCCAATATTGGTTAGGTAGTGACACATGCTTTTGTAAGCACATTGTCTTGTCTCGTATTATTCTCTTTCTTTTTCAACTACTCTATTTGATTGTGGGCTATATCTGCATGTAGTTGGATGAAAGCTACTATTTTGTTTACAGAATTTGTCAAATTTTTTATATATGAATTCATCTCCTTTGCTTGATTTGATGGTCTTAATCTTGGTGTTCATGGAGTTTTTAATTAGTTTGCGGAATGTTTCAAAGTATTTAATGGCTTCATCCTTTTACTTTAGATTGTAAGTCTAATTGCATCTTGAGTAGTCATCTACTATGACCATGAAATAATTTGTCCCTCCTATTGAAATAATGGAAATTGACCCATTAATATCCATGTCTCAAAGATCAAATGGGTTTTCCTTCTTTATCATGTGAGAGTTGCAAGGAGAATTAATTTTCTTTCCTTGTATGTAAGGCTCGCATTTTTCTTAAGTAATATTTGAAATTTTTATTCTTGTAGCTTTTTCTTGTTTGATCATTCTTTCAATTTTGTGATATGAGGTGTGACCAAGCCTTTCATGCCAAAGTCTGGACCCATTATTTGGGATTTGATTGACTTATGTTGTGTGGACATGGTTTTCTTGAGTAGTATGGTTGCTTATGGTGTCTAATTTTTCATTGAAATAGTCATATTCAAAAAAATATATTATGTTATTCAAGGCTTTAATTTTCATGATTTCTTTACCATTGGGTTTGTTGATAATGCAGAAATTTCTCTTGAAACTAATAATGTTTGCTCATTAGAGACTTGTACAATAGAGACGAGAGATTTGAAAAGATTAGGAACATAATACACATTGGAAATGGTGATATTTTTTATTATTTAATTTAAATATAAAATCTCCTATTCCTTTATAACTATGTATTTTTCATTTTCAATTTTGATGTTTTCAAGACTATTTTTTGTTTTGTAATTTAGAAGATGATTTTTGAAGGGTATCATGCGATTGGAGCATCCACTGTCTATAATCCAAAAATATTTCTTTATTTCCTTAATTGAATTAAAGGCTGCATAATTACCTAGCTCTTCTTCTTGAGTATCATTTTGAAATGATGAGGGAGTATCTTGTTCTATTTATGAAGTTTGTCCATGTATTATTTCAAAACTGATTTTGGTCTAGCGTTGATCAATGCTATGATCTTTTCTTTTATAAAAGTTGCAATATGGTATTGAGCCTTTACCTTGTATTTTTCTTTCAAATTAATTCCATTTAGCTCTTCATCTTGTATTTTGACCACCATTTTCTTCTAATTTTATTTCTTGATCTTTATTATGATAATTTAATCTTTCTCTTTCTTTGAATCTTCCTTGCCTACCTCTTCCTCTTTGGTTAGTTATGTAGGCTTGATTAAATTTACTATATTATTTTTTATTTTTCATAATTTGCAAGGTTTTTACTTGAGCAACTAATTCATTAATGCTAAGAATGTTGAACTTCTTTGAAAGAGTAATGTCTTCCATCATGTTTTTAAATCTTGAATTTATGTAGAGAGCTTGAACAACTTTCTAAACCTTTTTTCTATTGATATATCCATAGCCATATTCATCTATTTTTCATAAGTTATCATACATTCTAATAAATATGTCTTTGATATTTTTATTTCTTCCAATTTCTAGGGTATCAAATTTTTTTTTATAAGTTAGTTGCTACAACTCTTGATTTTTCAAGCTTCCCTTGTATTCTAATTGAAGATTATCTCATACTTATTTAGCAATATTATGAATACTATATCTATTAGAAACAACTTATGAGATACTAGCCAATAGTATCATGAGAGGCAAATTCTTAATATTCTTCTTGTATATTCTTTGATTTGTAATTTGGTGAAATCTTCAAAATCATGGATGAATTTGAAACTTGTTTGAACTATTTACCAATAGTCATTATGTTCAAGGAGTCATTTCATCATCCTTATTCATAGTAGATATCTTGAGAGTCATCAAAGATGATGGAGCATCTAGCTATGTCTTTTATACTCATTTTTGTAGATGAACTTAATGCTTTGATACTAAGTGAAGGAATTTCAAGTAGCAAAAGAATTACTTAGTTATCTTGACTTCACAAAGAATTAGCTAATAAAATTTGTATTCTTAAAAAGCTTAAGAAGTTTTCTACAATTTGGAAAAAGGAATTACGACAAAAGATATCTAGAAACTAAAGTTTTATTATGTTCTTTCCAATCTATTAAAAATTGTAGTAATTTTGGTAGTGAAACTTTGAGAGATGATAGCTCAAAAGTTATTAAATTTCTAAGGATAAAATTGTAATTGAACTTCCCATGGCTATTAGCTTTCAAATAAATTGAATATCACTTCAAATTATAAAGTTGATTTCTCCCAAATCATGATAAATATTAAATTGAAATTTTTGTTGCATGTAGTTACCTATTGTAGCTTTCTAATAAATTTGGAATCATTGAAAAATTTAGTGAAATGACTAAGATATAATCAAAATAGTGAATGTTTCCAAGTATCACTATTCAACTTCCAATATTGAATAAAAAATGATGAATGATGTTGATGAATGTTGACCAATTGATGAATGAAGAATTGATGAATTGGTGATGAAATAGTCAAATTCTTGTTGAAATTATATTGATGATTCTGTGACACAAATATCCAAAATATTCCTTGAATATATATATGTCACAAGTGGGGAAATTTACTAAAAATAATATAATATAGTCATAATGACAAAAACCCTTAAAAATTAAATCTCACTTGGAGAATAAGAAAAAGGTTGTATCTTCCAAGGTCAATGAGGGTAAGAGGATAATTAATTTTATATTGTTTATTTTGTTTGGATTGTTTGAGCAAGGAGAGGAAAAAGAATGTAAAATTCTACAAGCTTAGGTGAAAGAGAATTGGTTCATTTAAAATCAAGCTAAAATCAATCCAAATGCTTATGAGATTGACTTACCTAGTGATTTACCTATTTTTTATATCTTTAATGTTTCATATTTGAGCTCATATCATGAAAATGTGATTGCATTATATTTGGAGGATAGTCTTGAGATCCTTAAGGATACACTTGAAGAGCAAAACTCATCCAAGCCATCAAGAAAAGAAACTATGCTACAAGGAAGGAAGGCTAGAAGCATAAGAGGCCAAATGATGCATGAGTACTTAGTTCATTGGAATGATGAGGGATTTGAAAATGCAATTTGGATTCTTGAGAAAGACTTGGCTTTGTGGGAAGTTAAGGCTATCCCAAGTGTATAACCAACTTAAAGAAAAATACAATTTTAAGGGTGGGAGAGATGATGAGGATATTACCTAACTCATATGAAATTCTCACTAGATTGTTTGTATGTGTTTCTTATTTGTTTATATATGTTTTGTATGTTTTTCTTATTCTAATCCTTTCAAGGATGTTTGGGATTAATAAGAGGTTGTTTAGGTGAGTAATTAGGAGTTTTAAATTTAACATGGATGTCTTGTTCTTGACAACTTAGATTAAGAAAGATGTCTACATCCCAAAGAAGACATCTACTATGTAGACAAGACATCTCTTGCTAAGGTAAGACATCTACTATCATGAGTAGAAATTCTAGAAAGACATCTCCTACATATGCAAGGAATATATAGGAAGATGTATACTCCCCTAATGAGATGTCTACTTTGAGAACTCTCCGTGTTTAGGAAAGATGTCTTCCTTCTCTCCAATATGTCTTCTTTGATGACATGATGATTTTATATAGATTCTAATGGCCTTAAAATTATCATTTTAAATGTTAGGGAAGATTAAAAGACTTGATAAAAAAGAATAAATAGATCTCTTGGGCCTCCATTTGGTCAATAAAGTTTAGGAAGTGAGAGTTGTGAGTTGAGAGTCTATAAGTGAGAAGAAAGAGAGAGTGTTTGACCAAATGCCTTGGTCATCTTCGTTGAGTATGATTGCTTTGCTTGAGTGTAGTGTGAGGATTGGATTAGATCATTTGTCTTTGCTTGAAAGTATGTTCTTTCTTTATGCTTGTACTTACTTTTTCTAAGCAATAATAAAGATTTTCCTTTCCTTTTCTTGTTTTCATTACCTTGTTTTTGAATTGGGAGAGCTTGGATTATGAAATCCAAGGTAGATCCTCATTATCAATGCTATTACAATGCCTACCAAAATTTCATGATAACATCAATACATCCCATATTACAATATCTACTATAGTTGTAAGAAATAATTTTTAGGACAACTACAACATCACTTTTACATCTTAGAGTATGTATACATGACAAAAAATTTCTAAGTTCTATATGAGTTGAGCTACATGTTTTGCTATTTTGTTTTCAAATAATTGATCAAGTTGTAAATGGTACTGATTATTCAAGAGTGTCAAATGTTTTAACATTAATATAACACAAGTTGAAAGATTAGAAATGATGGTAAGGATTAAACTAGCATTGTCCCTAAGCATCACAACTTGGTCTAGGAGTTATGAAATTGACATTAGCATCATGAGATGATGGAATTATAATGAATGTAGGTCATGAGAGATGCATGATGTCACAACAAGCATAGAGGTTGGTCTAGGGATTGTGACATTGATGTTAGCATTACGAGGTTAAGGAATTGCTATGACTATAGGTTGTAATGGATGCACCATCTTGTGATAGGTAGAAATAATAAACACCACTTAAACATAATATAATCAAGTGTAATTATGGCCTGTGTTATGTGGACATTATAGAGAATGTAATACCCATTCATAGGGGGCAAGAGCTAACACTTGAAACCCCCCTAGAAAGAAAGCTAGTTGAAAGGAGAAAATTCCTAAGTGGCTTTCTTTGTAAAACAATCAAACTAACACCTATAAAATTAAAACAAAATAAAAAATGCCTAAATTTAGTAATTTTATAATATTAATTTTAAGAATCAAGACATAATTTTATAAAGAAATATCTATAGTAAAATATCTATGCAAGATTCATTAGATGAAAAATCAAAAAAAATTTCATTTAACGTAAAAAGAAATATCTAATTAGGATCATTTACACATTTGTAAACCAAAGAAATGATCACAAAAGAAGATAAATTAATAATTTTAGATTTTTTTAATCACATAATAATGTTTTATAATTTCTAGCAACACACACAATAAGATCATTTGAATTTAACTCTTGTAACCATTTTACAATTAATCATTTAATTAGGAAATTCATATGTTCAATAGCAGAGAATAAATAGATCACAACCATAAATTAACATCCTAGGTTTTTCCCCACTCCATTAACTTCTAGAAAGATATCAGAATCAAACCTGAGGAGGTATGGGAAGAAATTATAATTCAAGATTCAGATCTAAGATTTATGCATTCAAAGGAGGAGGGTCCATCAACCAAATTCCAACCAAAACCCAAGAATTCAACAATTTTAAAACAATCACAATTATCCATGGGCCCAAGGATACTTTTACTTTTTGTTGGTGGTACCAATCTTCATATTAGGGATCCTTGACCCCTTGTTGGCAATCTTTTGCCAAAAATGCCCCAAATCATTATGGGTGTTTTTGAATCATTACAAAAACAACTCTCATCCAAGTCATTTAGGTGTGAGAGTGCGGAGGACAAGTGGAGAGATCTAACAAAAGAAATAAAGGTTTCAATAATCTAAGCTCATAACAACAATCTTGATAATTTCATACAAGCATTGTGAAGGTGGTTAGGCAAGCAAGAAGAGAGAAGTTTGAGAAAATCAACCCTTGTTGGCCATTATCAAACAAAATAAGGGATAAGGAATAATGGATAAGGGATAAGGGATAATGAAATAATGGATGGTTTCTTGTAACTAACTTCTTGGGAATTATTTGTATTCTTTTCTTTCTTTTTAAAGTTTTCTCTCTCTTTTTTTTCAACAATGAGTCATGAGTTTAATTCTCTTCATGATCACTATAAAAAAAATCAATAAAATATGTATATTCATAGGTTGTAGGTTTAATTCCTAAATCAACAATTTTTAATATTTTAGAATTCAAATTTTGCTAGATCTTAAGTTCAATTCCTCTTGATAATTACAAAACATTCCAACATAATATATATCTCTTTATCATTCAAAATTGTGATAAGATGCAAGGAAATTTTTTTTAAAATAGATTCATGATAAGGGTAGTTTAGGATACATAATCAAATAAGGCACCTTCTTTTTTAGGTCATTAGCGATGTGAATTTTCCCATCGTCTTATGAGCCTTGAAAGGTCATCACATGACCTTTCTACAGCCATGGAAAGGGTACTTATGCTCTACTATTTTAAACTAAAAAGAGCAATGCATCACATTTAGATAAAAGAAAAAAAATAAAATATAGAGCTATTATATTTGCACATAATATCCCTGATTCATGCGTTAGGTTCCTCCAACTTGATTCATAGGACAAGTTCCTCAATATGAGCATTCTTTTGCATCTCAACATACCTGTTTTAGCTCTTGAGGCACACCTTAGAGTATTGTCTTCTATTTTTTTTTCTTTTGTTTATGAGCATCTCTATTGAAATAGAATAGAAAATATTTTTTTCCCATATATTATTTATTATTATTATTTTAAAACATTCCTAGCATGTATTTTAAATCATATTTCTTATGCATAAAGAATTTAAACATTTAATCATAATAGATATACAAATCAGGTCAAAAAATTTATTACTGTTCCGATTAGCCATTTTCACCATAGGCTAAACAAATCACACACATAAGTTGTCAACAAAACATGTACACAAACACACAAAAAGACTATTATAATCATTAATGTAAAAAACTCAAGGAGAAGTGGGTTGTTATAGAGAAGGGCATAGTTAAAATAAAAATGAAAAGACATGACACACATGAATTTAATAATAATTTTAAAAAGGAATATGAATATTCAGGAAAATAATAAAAATAAAAAAAGGAAAGTATAACATAGAAACTAATAGGAAATGCATAATCAGAAGATACTTTCATATAGAATAATGAAGTTGTAACATAAGAAACATGGTTCATCTATGTTGTTCATTATTTACATTCTTGCAAATAGAGTGTGGTAAATCAATCAGATAAGAGACTATAGGTTATGTGGAGTGGATGTGCTATGATAATTGTGTATAGAGTGTTCAAAATTAAGCAAATGCTAAAAAAATCATTTGAATTAATGAAAGCAATAGTACACTATCAATTTGGGAATAAAAAATCTTAATTCTTAATTCTCTTAATTCTATCTTAATTCTCTATCTAAATTTTCTATGCTATGATAATGTTTCATGATCCTCCTTGGTTGCCTAGTTATCATCACTTTGATTCTAGTTTAATCCATGTTAATTTGGCTTTAGTTTGATAGTTGAAGTAACTTCTAACTTACTATTGTAACCTATTATAGACTACATGAGGTTGTAGCTCCTTGTCTATGCCATATTGAGCATTTAAAAAGTAACTATTACTCACTACTGCAAGTAGTATTCATATCAAATGAGTCTTCAATAGTTGACTATTTAATTTCTAATGGTTGAGAGTTTGAACAATCTAGATAGGCTATGGGTTACATGACCTTGCACTAATAAAAGTAGTCTTTTGGAAATATATATTGTGACCTAGTATGAGTCTTACCTAGTCACTTCTTTTTGTTTATCATTTGTTCCTTAACACTGTAGGTAATTGCAATTCATATCACCTTGCATTTAGTAGAAGAATACATACTGTTTGCTACTATAGCTTCCATCATCTTGCAATTTCTATTATAACCAAGTTTCAAGCATGTTTAACTTGCAAGTTGACTTACAAAAGCTCCACATCATTCCTTTGATGCTTAGGTGCTCTGCTACTATCTTTCTAACTTATTAGGAGAGTTTCCATGGTTGAAAAGTGTGAACAAAGCTCCCAATCCTATCAACTATCGATGGTTATGACTCACATGAGTTTGCACCTACTTTTCAAATCATAGAAAATCATCAAAAATTAATAATATATAAGCATTAATTCATGGCCTAACATAGTCCCTAACTAACTCTTTATTGTATTGATAAAAGAAAGTAGAAGAATATACATATATTAATGATACAAAAAAAGAGAAATGCATAAGGTAGAAAAAAGGAAACTATATATACCATATCATCAAAATAACATACTTACACAAAATTGAAGAAGGGATAGAGGATATGGAAAAATAAAGGAAGGAAGGGCTCATATTATAAGAGCTAAAAATACTTAAGGAGGGGACTATGGAGCACCAAATAGTGCTACCTCATCCACACTCATGATGTCTACCTCCCTCACCTGGTCATCCACTTGGCTTGTAATACTAGATGGAGCAACCTTATCATGGATGGATATTTGCATGATATCAAACTCAATATCTTGTACTTTTGCTACCTCCTCTATAGCAAATGATCTCCCCAATCCCTAAGCTAATTAAATGCATGCTTGGCTAGCAACTTAAGGTTGGAGGCTACTTTGGATTGCCTTATCTTAATCCTATCAAAACATGCATGCATGATATTCTTCATCTCTATGAGCTTTGTCATCACACTAGTTGAATCCTGCTTGTCAACCATTACTTTAAGGTGCTATGGTATCTATTGCACTTCATAGTGTGCTCTCCATGCTATCTTGTCTCCATTACTAGGGACATAAGGATTTGGGATCCAATAAATCTACTTGAACTAGGTACTTAGTTACCACTAGGTATAAAATATGCATCCAAAATTAGGGAACTAATCCTCTCCTCATATAATAATCTCCTTGATCAGTAAATCTATAAGGTACTTCAAAATGCATGGGAAATGAACATCATTAGCATTTCTAATCACCATTTCCATCATTGATAAGGTAATGAATGGGTATTTGAGAATGCACAGACCCTCAAGATCTCTAAAAATGACCATGCTAAAGGGCATGACATGGTTAAAGTGCAAGCTAGCTAGAATGTTGGTCATTAGAGACCTTGTAAGAACCCTGCTTTATAATAAAGATCTCTATAGGACCAGCTTGTATCATCTCTATGCACATCAAAAAAAAACTCAACTAATTGGATTTTTCTCTCTAATGAAGCTATTACAAAATGCTAGTGCAAGGGGCCAACACTCATGTCGATAACTAATCAATTAATTGCTTCATGATGGTGTAGGTAGTATCACCTACTTAGAGGCCTATAAAGAAGATTAGATCTTCATGAACTTTAGGTAGAACTAAAGTACCTCCTCTTCATAGTATGCCTCACCACCTATCATGATGAACTCTAGGTTGTGACGTAGTCCCTAGAGAGTTAACAAGCTCCATTAGAGGCTTGAAGTTCCTAGTTGCATGCATGAGCATTGTAGGAAACTTCACCTCCCTCCACTCCTACTCTAAGCACTCCATATTCTCATGATGAAGGTGTTGCTACTCAACCTCTTACTCTTAGCATTAGACAACTAGATCTACTATAGTTGTTATTGATGCTTGCACTTGCAAGTGACTTCTCTTGCACTAATAAGAATACTGTACTGATAAGAATAATTAGTAGATAGAAATAACATAATGTCAAAATTATAGCAATTTATAGTGCATACAAAGCATAAAATCTTAAAAAGTGAAATGATAAATTTCAAATACAATAAAATTGGCACCTCTAACTAATTCTACTTTGTTCTCAAAGTAGCATCAAAATTATAAAAAGAAAATACATAAAATGAGGAATAATATAAAAAATAGTAGTTAAAATTAAAGCATCATACATAGCTAAGAATTATCTAACAAAAAGTAAGAGCCATGATAAGACTAACAAAAATAAGTTATAATATTAAAGCTTGGAGCATAGGATTGCATCATTAAGTTTCAATCAACCACATTTTCAATTGCCACATAACAACATTCTAATTTGAATTTTAACATGAGAAAAGTTGCTTAAAACTATATTGGCATAAAAGTGTTCATAGAAAGATCCTAAACAAAGTAATATTAGTCATAATTCCTTAAATCCTTGCCACACAAATAATGTTTTAAGAACAATATGCATACAAGCATTATAAGATTCTATGTAAATTAGTTTCTCTATAAATAGTTGAACAATGGAAGACAAATGCAATCCAATGAAAATATAAAACCTATAAGATTAAACTTCTAAGATAATAAAAGAAATATGGAGAACATTATTGATAATCCCAAAGTATACATATGCTTCACATTAAAATCTTAGTTTAAAACTAGAAATGGTTTAATTATAATATGATTTTAATTAGCATTGAAATAGGAACAAAACCCTAAATGACTTGCAATATAAGAAACTACAATAAAATATGGGGAATGATGGAAATTTATCCCTTGAATTCCACATGAAAAATAGCAAAAATATTTGATAGCTAAGGCCTAGTAAGAAGAATTAAGGGCATGCACTTGTAATTACTATAAAAAATTACCTAATTTAAATGAAATCTAGGAGAAAATTTGAAGAATAAGGTCTATCTTATGCATGATGTTTGACAAATGCAAGAAATCAAGAGCTTCATGCACTATGAGCAATTGGGAATCATCACTATATGCTTGGGAAAGTTTGTGCATGCTAATGCGAGTCAGATTTGTGAGCCAAAATGAAATGAAATGTTGATTTTTTATAAATTTTTTTTGTGCTACAATGCACTGCAAGTTGCAATTGGTTACAACATGATGAAAACATAACTTTTTTAAAACTTAAAATGTGATGTACAATGACTTATAACTAATCATAATTCATAGATTGTGAGTCACACCTAATCACACTACTTCAAGAATAGAAATGAAAATATCTAAATATGACAAACTATGAGTCATAGTTGCATTCACCATGGAGAAAAATAAAGAATAAAAAATTCAAGTTATGATGCACTATAGGTTGCACCTACTCACATGGTGAAGAAATAGAAAACTAATAATATAGTATGATGTAGTGCAAGTTGCACTCTGTTGTAAGTACTCAATCTACCTGAACAATTAACAAACAATTATGGCTTATAGGATCCCTAAGTTTAATGGATTGCAAGTCACACCCTAGTTGTAGTTGCTAGTATACACTCAATTTTTGACACAAAAGTAAATAAAAGTCCAAGAAAATTAAGAAAAATAAAGAAAATAATAATAAAGACATGGAGAAGAACATGGCTAGAGAATAACTAAGGCATTTCTAGTTTACACTACATAAATATCAATGAATTGTGTAGCTAACATAATTAGTCTTCACATAAATGAACGATAATTATACATGGAATTGTCAAAAATGACATTCATGCTCATAGATTACCTATCTTATTCATGTTATATGACATTGCATCTCTTACCATATGAAGAATTCCCTACTTAAAGTAGTTATTGTAGATGGAATTTTGGCATGCATCAACATGCCAACATCTTAAATTGTTACAATGAACAATGGATAACCTTATTATCTATAAAAGAATAAATGTAATTTGATTAAATAATATTAAATATGATTAATATGATTGCTACAGTACTAAAAGACATGGCCCACAAACAATAGAAACTTTTCCTTTGATGCAGTTCATAGGTTATGATTAGACATGATTAAAGTTGAAAAGGAATTCTTTGATTAGAACACTTGCTATAGTTTTAGTTTCCTTATTATACTGTTATCAAAGTGTGGTTTGCAAACAACAGAAACTTTGCTCTGGTACAGTTCAGCCCCTATGGAAGTTACTTCCCATGAGAATTTCCATGGGCCATGATCATATATTCCATAATGTCTCATATCCTAAGTCACTGATTAAGGAGAACCCAAGCCTTAAGTGCATCATGAAATAACATACTAAGTTAATACTGTGCTCAATACTTGGTCAAAAGAAATACCCACTTTCTAACTAAAAAGTCAACAAATAATTACTCCATTAGATGCATCCCCATCATTCAAGCATTACTTTATTAAACTTAAACCTTAAACAATAATATTTCATAATAACCACTAAATGAATAAGATCTTCAAAATTCATGTCATAATATAAGTTGAATTTCCATCAAGATGACTAATTGAAGAGCTAAATATGATAAGAAGCATATTATATCGACACTATCAATGAATAGATAATAACAATGAACACTAACATGCATAATCATTAATAATATTAGAGTATGAATCCACTTACTTGTCACCCAATGCTTGAAAAAAAAAAAGATACCAAAAAGACCAAAATTATAAACTTGTCATGGGACAAAATATGAAGATTACACAATTTTACAAGGACTAATCCTAAATAGGTCCATTATCAAATCAAACTCAGCTTTAGGGGATTAGTATTAGATAATTTAATTAATTCATCAAAATAGGATGGAGCCTATTTAGAATAATATTTTAGATGTTGACCATTAACATAAAAAAATCTCAGAAGTACTAGGTCTACAAATATCAATTGTATGATCACCTAAGACTTTAGTAACTTGAAATGGTCCCTTCCATTTTGACACTAATTTCTCAACAAAATTCTTAAGCTTTATATTGAACAATAATAATAAATCCCCTTTCACAAAGAGTCTTCTCATAATCCTCTTATCATGACACATTTTCATTTATTTTTTATATAATCATTGCCTATCTAGAGCATCTATTCATTCCTCATCTATTTGATTTAATGCAAATAAAATTGTAGATAAACATATATGCAAATTCATCTCTAAATAGCATTACGTTTTGAAAGATTTCTTTTAAATGGAAGAAGAAATTTTTTTTTTTACCACATACCAATTCATAAGATGTAAAGTTAAGAGAAGACTTGTATGATGTATGAATAGCCCTCAAGGCATTAGGTAAATGAAATTACCAATATGTTCTATTTTCTCCTACCATTTTTAGCAAAATATGCTTAATATCTTTATCCATACTTTCACTTAGATCATTGGAATGAGAATGAGAGGTTTTAGCTATAGAATGTGTAATACCCATTTTTCTTAATAATTTCTACATAACATTATTAATTAAATGTGTACCTTGATCACTTATGAAATTTTGAGAAAGGTTAGAATAAGGGATTAAATCCTCTCATAAGAAGTTAATAATAGTCTTGACATCATCATGTCTATTTGCTTTAGCAAGAACCCATTTAGTAACATAATTAATTGAGAAAAGAATATACTTACATAAGTCACTTGAAGGAAAAGGATCCATGAAATCAATGTCCCAACAACCAAAGGGCTCACACTTCATCAAGATAGGAAATAAAGACATGCGTTGGAAACTTGTGAGTCCTTTCATTCTTTCTTATTGATCACATCTCTTGCAATAGGCATAGGTATCATTGAACAAGGCAGGATAATAGAATCTTGTAGGAAGGATTTTATAGGATGTATTCCTACTTATAAAATGACCTTCACACACTCCATGATGATTCAAAGTAATTACCTCTTCTTGTTGTTTCTCCAAAAGACACTGTCTAATCTTTGCAAATTTTGTACATGAAAGGATTTTCCCAAATAAACAATCAAGCTTTGATGATGAAGATTAGTATTTGTCCCTTAGTTCATGATTTAGGCATCTTAAATACTTGTTAAATAATTAGCAATATCAACATGCCATGGATATTGGACTTTAGGAATAGCAACCATATCCCAACATGTAAATAGCTACTCATTAGGAAAGGCATTATTAAATAGATGAGAAGTTTCCAAATCTTTCATGTCCTCTAATCTAGAAAAATGATCAACTACAAAAGTTTTAGATCCTTTCTTTTCCTTAATCATTGAATCAAATTCTTTTAGTAATAAAATCCAATGAATCATATGTGGACTATCGATATTCTTATTATGTAAATACTTAATTGTAGCATGATCAATATAACTAGTTATCCTAAATCCTATTAAATAATGATGAAATTTATTTAAACTATAAACTATAGCAAGAATTTCCTTCTTTATTATATAACTAACCAATGTTGGATTTAAGGTTTTGAAAATATAGTAAATAAAAAATGGAATATTATCCTTTCACTGACCGAAAACCACTCCTATGACATAATTAGAGGCATCAATCATTAACTTGAAATCAACACTTCAATCAAATCCTTGAAAGATGAGTGTTAAAGTAAGTTCTAATTCAATAAATCAAATTCTTGTTGGCACTTATCAATCCAATTAAACATCATGTTCTTTTATAACAATTTTACTAAGGATTTTATAAAAACTAACATGACTAGGAAATGCATGGATCCCTGTTACATTTTTTGGAGGAGAAAGATTTGAAGTTACTCTTATCTTTTTGGAATCCATAGAAATTCCCATCTTACTCACAATGTGTCCAAGAACAACATTGAAAGGAATCATAAATTGACATTTTTACCATGAAAGTTGATGAAGTGTATTTTGTCTAGCTCTAATATCAAATACCCAATATTGGGGATCAAGAAGTAATGTCAGATATTCGATATCACAAGATGTGTGCTAGCCTATAAATATAACACTTGGATTCATAGTGTAGCAAAGCTCTTGCAATTTTCTTCCCTAAAGTTAGAATATTTTTCCAAGTGCCTGCAACAAGAGTCATTGAGTGTATGGATATTTATTTGAGCACTGTTGTACCTAATCACGATAGTGTGTGTGGTAATAAAGATGAGCTTTTTGATAAACCTTGTAGCACTTTGGCTAGATTAAATATTTTATTTATGCATTTAATGTTTTAGGAAATTTCCTTTAATTCTTTAAGTAATTACGCTAAATTAAATAGAAATTAATTTAGCAAATAAGTACAACTACTTTGAGCATGCACATGACACTTTGTAATCCTAGTCACACTTAATGTTTGGTAATCCAACAACATTATACGTGTTTAGAATGTGTTCAGAAAGTGGGACCAATGCTTATGTTAGGATTAGCTAGACATTGGGTAGTTAGCTAGATTAAATTAGTGATTAAATTACTTCATTCTTTTTATCCTTTATTTTAAGCACTCAAAATATAAAAAATAAAAGTAATAAAAATCATAGGCCTTGATTACACTTAACCATACCTTTGCATAGTGCAAGTATAATTGGGAAGACAACAAATGACCATTAGGGAAAGTTAGCTTCCTAGAGGCTAGTGTACCATAAGATAAAGGGTCCATGCAATTTGACCAGATTACATGTGAATGCTTAGTAATTCGTATGGTTGAGTGTAGGGGTATTCGCCACTCATCAAAAGTTAGAGGCCTTGCATCTATGTAAGTCTAATTTAAGATGATGTAAAGCGTTAGCATATGAATCATCATTAACTCAAAAATCATCCATAAATACCTATAAAAAATAATTCATGTCAAAAAAATATAGAACTCATAACCCTCTAAAATGTACCCTAAGCATTACATAAACCAAAGAGCATACATCTAAAAAAAATGTTACTCAATATGTAGTGAAGGTAGTTTTATGTTATTCTTTAGAAGCACTATGTATCTGATTATAACTACTAAAATTATCAAGAAAATAATAAAATTAATGTCCTTGAAGTTTTCCAAGTACTTGATCCAAATAAGAAAGTGAAAAATAATCTTTTCTTATTCATTTATTGATTTCTTTAAAATCAATACACACACTGCACTTACCTCACTTCTTAGGAACCACCATAATAGGGATGATTCATTCAGAATTTGAAATAAAATAAGTAATACTAGCCTAAAAAAATTTCATTGATTCATCTTTAACTATTTGCTTTAGGGAAGGGTTTAGCCTTCTACATGGCTATTATCCAAGTTTAGTATTTGCTTCCAAGTGCATATGGTGGGAGAAATACCTTTCTTCAAATATAATGGTGACCAAGCAAAAGCATCAATCAAACTAGTTAGTACTTGAACTAAATGATGCTCTGGAATAGTCATTAGACTTGAATTAAGTATTAATGGTTTATTCTTCTCAATAGAAACATATTTGAAATGAGATGGAAGTTTTTTAAGAGTAAAATTCAATTCTCTATCATTTATTTGAGAAGAACATACATCCATTTGCAATGTTTTCTTACCATCCAAAGCATGTTTTACTTATATGCACAAGATCTCTCTATATGGGTCCATAGTAACATCCTTGTATTCTTCCAATGTAAGTGCTTGATATGTCTTATCCTAATTAAAGAGACCATATTAACTAAAAGAACATTCACCATGTTCAATTCATCAAACTAAAATTGATTGTTTAGGCTATATAAATTCATCTAAAAAATCATATTATCCAATGTCAAAGTCATCAATCCCATTTTCATATAAATAAGCACATCCATGATGATAAGCCTAGGCCTTCCTAAAATCATAGGATAAACATTATTAAGAAAATATGTATAATAATTTAAAAATAAATTAGCAGGGTATAATTCTTTATCCACTTGCACCTAGATATCCTTGACAATACCTTTTGAATAAATAGTAGAGCCATTAGCCAAAGATATAGTAATATTAGTTTGTTTGATATGGTTATAATCCAAAGGTTGATAAGTTTGATAAGCCATAATATTTACACTAGCTTAAAAATCAAATAAAGCATAGTAAAAATTCCTATTTCTAATCATACATGCAATAGTAGGTCTTTTGGGATCCTTTACTTTATGAGGCATCCTAGCCTTTAAAATATTGGTAATGTTCTCAGCAAGGCTACCATTCTTAGGTATTCTGATATTTTATTTCATAAAGAAAAGTTCCTTCAAATACTTAGGATGTTGTGGAGTATCTTCAATAGCCCTCAGAAGTAGAATGTATAATGTAACATCCTTAAATAAGTTTTCAAGTTATTTATCCTCAACCTCCTTGGATTCATGTCTATGTGGAAATGGAGCTTAAGAGGAAGAAGATTCACTAGACTCCTTTAAATCTATCTTTGGTTCAAGTTCTTCCTAAATAAGAAGCTCCCTAGTAAAGATTGTTTTATTTTCATCTTGCAACTATTGTTTCTTCATAGACTTAACAACTTTACAACTTCTTGTAACAATGTTATATTCATCCATTTCTTGATAGGACACCATATGAAACTCTTTTCTATTATGATGCTTGGAATTTTTCTTAGTTTGTATTAGTAATAAATCTTTTGGTTGTATGACCTAAATAATTTTAATGATATGATCATTTTATTATTGTAATGTTTGTTGAAGATACTCTTTTTTTTTTTTTGCAATAGTTGTTGCTGAAACTCCTAATTTTTATTTGGCCTTCAAGGTCTATTAAAATTATTATAATTTTTTTGATAAATAGATTTATATTGAGGATGATTTTGATAATTTTGATTAGGATTTTAGTTCGAACCCCTACCTTGAGATGTAGATTCTTTTAATTGTTCACTTTTTAAAGATATCACATTGGTTTGCTTCTTAATAAAATGTAAGATTGGACAATATGAGTAGTATGATCTCCTCACAAATGACATAAGCATAAGAAAAATCCATATCTCTAGCCTATGGTTGACCAGAATTATGAATCCCTTCCCTGATATAAACTAAGGATGCTTGTTGTTGCCCCAAAGTTGATTAAGCTTGCACATTAGAATTAGAATGCAATGATAAAGATGACAATTTATCATTTACCTTCTTTGTTTTGTCAAGCGTACCATAACTATGTGTTCCATCAAATTGTCCTTCATATTTATAAGTCAACTCTTACTTTAATCAACAATTTGATTAAGGACCTCAAAATTAGCCTCTAGTGTTATTTTCATAATAGTACCACCACATGTAAAATCTATAGTTTTCCTAGTAATGGGTGTTAGAACGTTACAAAAAAAAAACCCTAATAATTCACATTTTGTAAAACCATAATTAGGATTTTTATCTTTGACATCTTTAAATCTCTTTTATGCCTATTCATAAGTTTTATTTTCTTTTTGTTAAAAGCTTGAATGTTTTTTTTATAAAGATGAATCTTAGTAGAAGATAAAAATCTATTCAAAAATTCATCTTTAAATCCACCCCAAGACTATATAGAACCTAGATTATAGGGTTTATACAAAGATAATACATGATCTTTAAAAGTAAGGGAAAATATGCTCATTTTAGTATCTTTCCCAACATTATTATCAGATGTCACAATTAGTGTCTCAAAAACCTAAATATGATGATATGGATTCTCATCTTTAGTAAAAAAAGTGAAGGAAAAGATAATTTTTTAATTTTTACATCTACTCTAAGCAACAATAATAATGGAGAAAGCATAGTAGTAGAATTCTTACTTATCAAGTCCTTTAAAGATAATTGAGTTGGCATATCTTGATAAGGAACTTGATGTTGAAATTACAAAAATTATTTAAGTTGGTTACCTCATGGAATAAGATGATGTGGAAGAGAATGTGATATTACTTGAGGTACTGATTGACTAGTGATGAGCCATGATTTTCTCATCTTGACATCGAAGCCTTGACACCTAAACCTTGTATCAGAGCCTTGTTGAGGACACGATGTCAGATATATGGCTCAGGCTCACGATTTCCATATAGTTTTTTAGTCAGAGTAGTAGAGCTCTTGCAGTTTCTTTTCTCCAAAGGTAGAATATTCCCAGTGCATGCTTGTAGAGTGATGATTGTAATCATATGACACCTTTGTTTGAGTGTGACATACTAGGACACGTTAGATGACTAGCAATAAAGATTGAGATTACTTCCATCATTGCAGCATCCACTTAGATTAATATTATTACTTTAATTATTTAATGATTTCTTTAGTTAAACATTTCCATTTATTGTTATTTACTATTTATATCATTAAGCGGAATGTTTACGCCTTAATCATGAGCATTTAAGTGGAAATACTTGGTAATCCATAAGTATATTGTTTGGCATAACCAGTGACATATACTTGGCAATTCTAGAAGTAGCCTCATGAAGTCCATGACATGTAGGGATGATTAAGTGTGGATAATCATCACCCATAGGCTAGTTTAGATGTTTTTTTCATTATTCATTAGTTTAATTAATCCATCTCTTTATCGTCATTAGGAGTAGTGTAGAATTAGAAACAACATCATATGCCTCACTTTGGACTAAACCATACGTGACAAACCTACCAGTAGTCCAAGTGGGAAGACAACAAACTACAATCCAAGCATAATGATCTAGATGCCACAATTAGTCCCATCTATAGAATTTGACTGGATCATCCATGAATGCTTGTGATTTGTATGATTGAGCATAGGGGTACCTTGCTACTCATCATTAGTGCCATTATCGGGGATGGTGCTAGTTATATAGATTAGTTATATTATACATTATTGTTGTAAAAGGTATTAACAATATATCTTTTAGAAACTCTTAGCTCACACACATCATAAATTAAGAACAATGTCTCTCTCACATGGAAGTGACTATGTGTTGTATAGTGAACACATTCATTAGAGAAATAATGCAATATATGATGTAGAAGATTAGAGTGATCAACCTTATGCAGGGAGTTTTTATGATCATGACCACCTTGACAACACTCAAAGACTACATTGACCTAAGGTAGACAATCTTGGAGGAGATGATGTAGGTCCTAAACTAGGGAAGGCCTCAAGGCCTAAGACCTCCTCAAAAACTAGAAACGATAAACCATGGGACCCCAAGGAACACCATAGAAGCCATGGTAATTCTTCTAGTTTCTCATCTTCCTCTCCCCTTTCAATGTCCAGTTCTGATGAAGATGAACGTAAGTATAGAGATAGAGCTCCATTAAAGGATTAGACTAAAAATCAGAATTGAACCCACAAGAAAACTCAACAAAGTCACCCTGAACATAGAAATTTCCCTCATGATTCGTTTGATGACAGTGAACCCCTAATGGATGCTAAGAGCCTAATGCATATTACAAAGGCCATTAAGATATTTTGCAGGCATTGCAAAAAGAGTCAACTACCTAAGCTTGACATGAATAATATTCTAAAATTTGTAGGAGGCTATGATTCAGATCCATAATATCATTTACAAGCCTTCCATGATGCTTGTGCTAACTATAACATTGAAAGTGAATGGAGAAAGATTAAGCTCTTTCCTAGGACACTAATTGATAAAGCTAAAGTGTGGTATAGATCGTTACAACCAAACTCAATCTGACGATGGTCTACAATGCTAGAACTTTTCAACGAAAGATACCAAACTTATAAAAGAGTGTCCAATTTAAGGAGACAAATCTAAGAGTGGAAACAAGAACAATATGAACCCTTGGACATGGCCTTAGATAGATATTATGCCTTACTAAATTGATGCCTAGGCCATGGTTTATTCGAGGAAGAGAAACTTTCCCACATCATAGATGGGCTTTGTAATGAAACAAGGGCAACCCTTGGGATGTATGCCCTAGAGCAATTATACGAGCATCAAGCCCTAGATAATAGAATGTATGGCCAAAGAAGAAGGAGAAATGTGCAAATGGGAGAATGTCGAGAAATCTTAGTGGGACACAACTCTTCAATGGAAAAAGGTCCAAATTTATGGTAAGGAACATGAAACCACTCTTGATAAGATGATTTCACAGCAAACTTTGCTAATAGAGGAGTTTATTGATGATCTAGAAGCAAAATTCAATAGGATGTCTAAATGGATATATGAAAAAGTTTCAACTCTCATTGATATGGTTGAGGAGAGGATCATGCAAAATAAGCTAGGTGATCATACAAAATAGAGGATGTAAAACCAAAAAAAAACCAAGAACACTTTTTAGCAAATGGAGAAAATGGCTAAAGAAACTAAGGCTAAAGACTCCATCATAGACGAAGATGATGGATGCGACCTATGTATATATGACCATCTAAAGCATCAATGCCCAGTATTGTTGCATCTGTAGGAGTATTAGATAGGTGTTTTAAATCTGAAATTTGTGCAAAAGCACATGCCCAAGAGACTTCCTCTTCCACAAGGTGATCATAGACAATCCCACAACCAATCATACCATCCTAGGGAGACTTACCACTAGCCTTAACATGGTCATCAACCACAGTGGCAAAAACCATGGTCATGGGAAAGGCCACCATCAAATTATCCATACCCACCAAAAATTGATGGATAGTATGTTCAACACCCCAATTCTCTAACTAGTTCAGCATCCTCCACTTCAAATTATCACTACCACTCTCCCAAGTACCATCAATACATGACATCCCTTGAAGGATCACCACCTTGCGCTTCTTACCATCCAACCTACCCTTGATATTCTCATAATCCATCTCATTATATGCCATCGCTAGTAACTCAGGAAGGTTCAACATCACAGTATTAACAAATGAGTGCCACTTATGCTACAAATGTACATAGATATGCTAACACTAGTGGGTCCCAACCACAACATCAGAAACATCCTTTTTGGAGGAAAGGTTGTAAGCCGAAGCAAACCATGTGTGAACCCATAGCATCATCTAAACTAGCACAAGTCCAACCTAGTGCACCATGTTCCTTGTCTAAACCAACATCCTCTGACCATACACAAGGACCACCATCTTTTCGTACTTCAATCCCACATCCAACCAATGAATCTACAAACATGGGGAGACAAATGAATCCATGCATACCATCTCATACGCAAGGGTGTAATAGTGGGCTAGTCATCCATAATTTTAACACACCTCATATCTTGACTTGCCATACATATAACAATTAGGTGTGTGACCAACAACTTCTCTACCTAGCCACCACACCACCAATAGACACCTAGTGGCTGGGGCATGAAAGGTTCCCAATGTTTCATACATGCATGAATTCAAATTATTCACTTATTAATCCTTGTCATGGCCAAATGTTTAGTCATGGTGGTTATCCCCCATTCTAGTGTTTAGGATTCTTAAGTGTTTTTCATCTTTTTGTTTTACACATTCTTTATTTTACATCTTTTTATTTTCATGTTATTAATCTTTTCTAATTTTTGTTGTACACCATCGTTAGTACATTTGCTATTTCTTGAATATTTTACACTTTTTTTATATAGTTTCTTTTATTTTATTTGGTGTGATTTTATAACTTTTTTATAATAAGTGCCATGTACATTGGTAATGTGTCTCTTGATGGTGGTATGTACTATTTCTATTATTTGATTGTTGGTGTCTAGTTTTTGGCTTTGAATTTTGTTACAGATGATTAGGGTATGGTTTCTTTTTCATGCAATAGGAAGCAAGTCCACAACATCCACCCATTGACAAACTCTATGGTTTTCCTTATTTAGGAAAAATGCAGTCCCTTTTTCACTAATAAAAATTTAATAAATTTGTGACTTTGGTAGTTTTCAAAGTTGGAAAGGATTCAAAGGTTTGAATAGGGTGTGGCTTTAAGGTGATTTGGTATTCTTTGTGCTTTTCTATTTTCCTAGGTGCATGTGTGTTTTCATGAATTTCTTACCATTCCATGTCATCCAATAAAAGGAAGTTGAATAAGTCCTTGCATGGTGTGGTTCTCATAAAAAAATGATGAGAATTCAAAGCACATCCCTTGGAAAAAATAAATGCATGTGTCTTTGCATGGTGTGGTTCCCATTTCAAAAACATGAAAAAAATGATGGAAATTCAAAGCACACCCCTTAGATAGAATAAACAGGCTACAAGCATTGGTTATGGGACTAGAAAGACATGTATCCATGTCTAAAGGTCCCCTCTAACTAAGGCCCTTCATCACTTCCTAGTTCTCTTTTCTTGTTTAATAAGGAATGGTGGTTGTTTTGTGGGAGCACTCTTGTATCTCAAGGGATGGATTGGTCTTAGAATGCCGATGCGAAGTCATTGAATGTGGTTGGTTTTGGTTTGGAATAAGGATGGATCCTATCAAGTCATTTAACCACAAAATCCACAAGGGACTTCATGTGACCATAATTACGAACTCCATTCCATTCTCTCTTTCTCTCTCTCATCCATCTATGCTTTCCATGTTCCACCTCACTGTTGGTTTCATGTTTTAGTTTCATGTCCTGGTTTGATGTGTTAGAATTCTTAGTTAGTTACTTCCGGGTTTTTGTACTTAACCTTTTGTAACCAGTAATCATCCATGGAGCCCACAGACTCTTTGGTTTGAGGTTATGCAAGGGCATAAAAGGCTTGTGTCTACTTTGGGGAGGACCCACTTACATATCTTGTGGTTGGGTTAGTTAAGTTCTTTACCCTTAGACACTCTTACAATCAAATCTTTTTGTTTACCTCATTAATGACATTGAATTGTGCACATCTTCACAACATTTTTCAGTGAACTTTCCTTTTTATTTTTGTGAATTCTTACACCCTCTTTAAATATTTTCTTGTATCAAAATTTTTCAAATTTAATGGATTGCTTATCTATTTGACCCTATTTGTCAACCTTCCCACTAACACTACTAAAAGAATCAATCTACCACAATCACAACCTAATCAAGTACAACCACAAAAGAGACAAGGTACTTAACAACTATGTGTTACACCTTACATACTAATTCATGATTTTTTTTGTGATTGTAGTGGAAATCATGGACTAGAAGTAAGACTATCTTCACCAAGGATGATGTAGCTGTACCACCCAATGAGGACTATTCGTGATTATTGGATCTTCTCTCTCTCATTCTTCTATTGCTGGGAGGTGTTGGATGTTAGTGTTCTCTAGGGTGTTCACTTCTCTTATCATGAACACCCAATTTTGTAAAAAATTATAATTCCATACACCTGGGCACTCAACATCTATCTATTCCACCTGAGTTAGTTTGTATGTTAGTCAATAATCCCATACCTACCCAATAGTTTGTAAGGAACTTATTCCTCATTTTGTTTAACTTGAGGATGAGTTTTCATTTAGTTGTGGACGTATGATGAGTAATGATTTTTCTATCTTAATGTCATAGCCTTGATGTCAGAGCCTTGTATCAGTGCCTCGATGTCGGGTACTTGATGTCACGTACACAATGTCAGATACTTGATGTTGTAGGGTAAACTTCAGTTTATAAATATAGGGCTTGGGCTCACTATTTTCATATAATTTTTCAGTCAAAGTAGTGGAGCTCTTGTAGTTTGTTTTCTCTAGAGTTAGAATATTCCCAATGCATGCCCATAGAGTGATGTTTGTAATCATACAACACCTTTGTTTGAGTGTGATGTACTTGGACACATTACATGACTAGCAATAAAGATTGAGATTACTTTCATCATTGTAGCATCCACTTAGATTAATATTATTTCTTTAATTATTTAATACTTTCTTTAGTTAAACATTTCCATTTATTGTTATTTACTATTTCTATCATTAAGCGGAATGTGTATGCCTTAATCATGAGCGTTTAAGTGGAAATACTTTTTGGTAATTTAGCATAACTAGGGACATACACTTGGCAATCCTAGAAGTAGCCTCATGAATTCCAAGATGTGTATGAATGATTAAGTGCAGATACTCATCGTCCATAGGCTAGTTTAGATGTTTTTTTCCATTATTCATTAGTTTAATTAATCCATCTCTTTATCATCATCAAGAATAACGTAGAATTAGAAACAACATCGTACACCTCACTTTGGACTAAACCATACGTGACAAAGCTACCACTAGTCCAAGTGGGAAGATAGCAAACTATGATCAAAGCATAATGATCTAGATGCCACAACTAGTCCCATCCATGGAATTCGATCAAATTGTGAGTGAACACTTGTGATTCATATGGTTGAGCGTAGGGATACCTTTCCACTCATCAACTAGCTTGAACATTAAAGAATTGTTCAATTCATTAGGAAATGTTCATAAAGGTGTGGACATTTGGAAAAACCTATTATGGTACTTGCATAAATGAAGTTTGTTGAGGGACTTATTATTGAACACTTGGATTTTGTGGCATAGGAAATGAATGGGTATTAAATGGAATTATGTGCTAAGTAATAGGTTGATGTAATTATGCAATATTTTAATAATTCATAGGAATCAAAGATTAAATAGATTAATGAATAACTAAAGGCTTGAATGATATAGGTTCTTGACTAGACATAGAAAATGAATGTAAGGATGATTGAGATGATACACCAGGTCATGTATTTTGAGTAGCTTGTCAAAGGGCATTTAATAATGTTTGATGAGTAATTTGAAGATGTTGTTGGTTCAAATTTTATTAGTATAAAATATCTGTAGGGATATTAGGAGTATTTGAAAGATACATGAAATTTGCTTGTTAAGTAGTAGGCTAAGTTTGAAATGATATACTAGTTTGGATTAATAAGGGAGAAGTTGAAATATAAACAAATAGAGGCTGAGTATGAGCAATAGAACAAGACTAACTCATCCTATTTAAAACTAATATTCCAAATCCAAATTGAGTGGACATACCAAAGGTCATAGACACTTGATTAGGGTAGGTAGAATTTAAGAACAAGGTTGTGCATTGTGTCCCACTTATGGTTAAAGTAACAAAGGCTTGAAAATGATTAATACTATTATTCTTATTACTCCTAGTTACCATAGTTTGAGGTTGTACGTCTATCTAAGAAATTGGTAGATTATCTTGCCATGATGAATTTTTTCTTAAATTTTGAGAAGAAGAAGAAGAATCTTTAGATCATATGGAAACTTTCTTTACTCTTCTTTTTAGAACGTATATTGATGGAAATTTATCTCTAACCAATTTCTTCCCTTTTTCAAAAGTTTGAATGATAAACCTAAGGGAAAATTATAGAACAGAGAACAAAAGTAAGTACAAATGAAAGATAAAAATAAAGCTATAAACTCATGATAACAATTGATTTTTCAATTCAATAGTGTCAATGATTAAAGAATATTATAAATTGATCAATAAGATCTGCATATCTATTAAATCTAGTTATAACTCTAATAATTCTACTAAATAGATAGCAATAAATTAATCAATATCCATAATAAAATAATACAATAATAAAAAATAAAGAAATTTAAAATAATTTAAAATAATACTAGAATCCATGATAGTCACAACACCATCAAAATGTTGCTTATTATTTATGTTCTTGTGTAGTAGAGTGTGGTGAATCAATTAGATGAGAGACCATGAGTTATGTGAAATAAAAGTGCTAAAATCATGGTGTATAGAATGTGAAACATTGAGAAAATGCTAGAAAATAATCACTTAAATTAATGAAATAAATATTATAATATTAATTCATGAATAAAAATTATCAATTATTAGTTCTCTCTATTATATTTGAATTCTATATGCTAGGATGATGTTTCATGATCATCCTTGGTTATATAGTTATTATCACTTTGATTTCACTTTAATCCATGATAGTTTGGCTTTGGTTTGATAGTTGGACCAACTTCTAACTAACTATTAGGACCTACTAGATGTTGCATGAGGTCGTTTCTCCTTGTCTGGGTCATATTGAGCATTTAATGAGTAACTATGACTAATCACTATGAGTAGTAGCCATTTGAAATGAGTCTTCAATAATTGACAATTTGATATCCAATGATTGTAAGTTTGAATGATCTTCATGGATTATAGATCACATTACTTCACACTAATAAAAGGATCCTTTTAGAAATATATTCATTATAACCTAGTATAGGTTGCACCTAGTTGCCTCTTCTATTTGATCATCAGTTTCTCAATGCTGAAGATAACTACAATTAGCATCACCTTGCATTCAATAGAGGAATATCTCTTGTGAGTTACTATTAGTTGCATTAACTATAATTTTTTATTCTGATTAAGTTTTAAGCATATTTGACTTGTAACCTAACTTAGAAAAGCTTCACATCATTCCTTTGATGCTTAGGTGTTCTCATAGTATCTTGTCAACTCATGAGGAGAGTTTTCATGGCTGAAAAGTATGAATGAAGCTTCCAAGACTATCACTTGTGGGTGGCTATGATTCACATGAGGTCACAATTGCTAATTAGATCATAAAAAATCATAAAAAATTAACAATATCTTAGGATTATTTCACCACCCAAAAATCTACCTAAAAAGCTTGATGATGATTTTAGAAGAAGGATATGGATTTCCTTTAAGATTTCACTAGAACATACAATGAGTAAGATTCAACAACATAGTGGAAATTATTAAATTCAAAACTAATTTCAGTCCTACACAAGAATAAGATCTCTCCAACTTGATCAAAGAATCCTACTTGATCAAGACTCTCTAATATTCTCACATTCAAAATAAAGAAAGAGTTGGAAAAATATAACAAATAAAGTATAAGGGATACCTTTTTATAAGCCATAATAAGGGATACCTTAATGGGTTGGCTAAATCATGAAATGGATTAAGTCACATGTGAATTTCAACCCAAATAATCCTAAAGGTATTCTAAAATTAAAAGGTATTAGATATGGATATTAATTCCAAATATGATAATAGATGATTAAGTAATCAATGGGATTCATGAAGCGTAATGAAATAGACATTGCATGATAAGAATATATTAAATAAGATAAATAATTATATTCTACTATATTATGAAATATCAATATTTTTATTTTATATAGTTCATGGACTGCATGCATATAAAAACAATTTTAATAAACATTACCTTTGCATCCACATCCATCTAAGATCTATGTTCTTTCTAAGAGACATTGAGAGATTAACAAATAATATGAATAAGAAGAGATATCAAATAAAAGAAAAAATATAAATCCTGCCAAAGGATAATTACACACATAAATAGCAATAAGACATAACCATGAATATATCAAATAAGAGGGTAGGGAATCAAATTTGCTAATGAAAAATTACAAAAGATATCAACATGATTAAATTTATTTGTTTTGTCGGTTGATTACTTATTGCAACCCATATTTTTTATAATGTATTAGAGCCTTTCACCATTGAATTTTATTTATAGTATAAATTTATAAATTTCTCTAAAAAAAGATCAAGACATAATATCAATTAAGGAGTTAGGAGTTCAATCATCATGAAGGTACAATTTACATGAAATGCTTCATATGGTCAAGTAGATGGAAAACATGAATATTAAATATGACTAAGACACCATAACATATTAAATGAAATGTTGGTAGATTAAAAAATGATTAGTATAAAGAGGTATTATTTAACAAGTCTATACCAAAATCATATATAAGTTATTCAAGCTAGAAGATCATAGCTATATCAAGATAAACTAAGATTAACCCAAACTATAACACAGTAAGATAAAGATACAAAATTTGAAACTTGGGATGTTAAATGCTTCCTATTAGTTATTCAAGCTAGAAGACCAAAGCTATATCAAACTAAACTATGAGTAAGCCAAGTTATAACATAATATGGTAAAGATCAAAAGTTTGAAACTCAAGGTGTTAGATACTCCCTATCACAATGTCAATTTTTTCATCATTTTAAGTATTTAATTAAAAGTTGTTAGATGCATTTTAATAAGTAATTTTTAATTTCATAAGTTAAATAATAATATTAAATTATTACTTTACTAAAGTGGATCTAATTTGCTTGTTAAACTATTTTAATAAACTTTTGTATCATTTTCTTCATGCTAGTATGTATGTTTAGCTATACATATTTTATATATTTAATGGTTAGCTTATTATCTTGTTAAGTAATAGGTTTCTAGTTTGAGTTATACTTGAGACATTGTTATATACCATCTATAATTCTTATAAAGAATCATGTTTCCTATTTGTCATGGGATGTACTTATAGTCTTTCTTTCAAGTTTCAACATTCTCCTTCATATAATTAATGGTCAGATGTTGAAATTTAGTTACTCATTAAATTTTTTTTGTTAGTTTTTATGATACTATGAATATCTAATTATGCTTAATGTATTATGTACATGTGATTATATAACACCTTGTTCATGGAGCTATTGAAACTTAATTTGTACTTTATGAACATTTAATAAATTGAGTATGACATCACATTTACAATATCATATCTAGGATATTGTAGCTATGATATTATATGTTTTTATACAATATCATAGGTGCAATGTATTTGGGACTAGTAATATCGATAAATACCATCGAACCATAGCATTCAATGCACAATGTTAATGTAGTTTTATTCTGTGAATTTAATAATAGTTAGTGAGTGCTCATAGTGTAATTTGAAGCAATTGTATGATTTCTTTTGTCATACCCCAAAATTGTACTTTGAAAAATTAATTAAAACTTAATCATCCATGGGGTATGATAAATAAAACTTAACTACTTAATAAGTCCTTAAGAAAATTTAACAATTATAAAGCCATATAACCATATTAATTAACTTGGAAACTTAATAACTTAAAAAGTAATTGAAAATCTACATTAGCTTATTAATGCCAACTTATGTCTCATTATAACATAACATTAGAGTCTAACGGAAAATATACATTTATGACCAATTATGAATCAATAGAAAGGCCACAACATGAAATGAAATACATAGAGAAATAATTCTTTATCCAATGTTGATCCTTCTACTAGCTCCTCCTTGACCATCTTTAAATCTTCTTGCTAAATCTCCATGAAGCACATTCAGAAAGGATTAGAACATCTTTGTTCTAGAGGAAATCCATCTTGAAGCTTCCTAGATAAGATTAGAAGATGACACTCATTTTGTAAATAAAAATATTACAACTAAAGTAATTACCAATTAGTTAATAGCTAATTAAAATCATTAACATTATCATTATTATTTATCATTAATGCATGATTTACCCTAGGTTCCTGTGGTAATCCTTTGAGATTTCCATCATTAAACCTTTGGAATAACAATAAGGTGAATACTAACTTAAGTAGCCATTAAGGATTATTTGGTATAACATATCACTTATTTAGGCTAATTTTCAAGAATATCAAATGTCTAACTATTAAGTTAGCCAATCCTCATGAGTATCAAATGCTATAATCAGATAACTATTGGTTTCTATTATGGCTAGTATCAATCCTATATTTACCTTAGGTTCTAGTGAAACACCACAAAATTATGAGCTTAGCACTTCTCCAACAAGAATCAAGCTAAGTCATGATGCTCTCTAGCATGACTGAAGCTTGAGGACCTCACAGACATCTTCAAACGGAGTTGAATTGAGAAAGAAATGGTTTTCTGGGACCCACAGAAGACCACAGTGACATCTGGCATCAAACCTGGTAAATTTTGAGCTCAAAATACTTGGTTTTCACTAAGTATGCATCCTGTACACTGGCCTATACATGCCCAGCGTATGGCCCAACGTGCAGCAACTTTTGAGCATCAAAAACTCATCAAAATAGGCCAGAATTGAAGGTCTAGACTCCCCATGACCTTCCCTAAGGTCCCAAGTAGGTCTCAAGCTCCTAACAATCAAATTTTGGGCACCAAATGGGTCATTTCCTGCCTACACGCTGGCTCACACGCCCGGCGTGTACGCCCAGCGTATGACTTCAAAGGTGACCCAAAATAGGCATTTTAGAGCAAATTTTCATAAGGCATCGACTCCCAGATATAGGGAAATTATTATGCATCCTCATGGGCTTAAGAAAATCAAGTTTTGACCTTGAAGTCATGCACTTTTGAGTTCACACGCTGAGCATGTACATCCTGCACGCCCAGCGTGTATGCCCAGCGTGTGGCACCAAGGACAAGGTCAAACAGGCATTTTCAAGCAAGTTTTTTGGCATGGGGTTAACCCTCGAGACATGGGCATCTAGTCTACATCATCATAGGCATTGAAAACTTCCATTTTGGGCATCAAAAGTATCATTTTTAGCCTCACATGCTGGCCTATACGCCCAGTGTATATGCCCAGCGTGCAGCCAGCATGCACCTCAGAGATGAGCCCAAAACTCCATCAAAACGAAGTCAAAATCAGTTCTTGAATGACCTAGAGGACCACCAAGACTCAAGGATCATTGTACATACCCCATCGTATTAGATTTGATTCCTAAATTATAGTTTTCATGCTCACATGCTAGCCTATACGCCCAGCGTATACGCCCAGTGTGTGGCCAACATTCTCAACTTCAGGCCTCCTAAAACCCTACCAAATCAAGGCCAAATGAGCCCAAATTCGATAGGAAGTGTCCTTAGTACATCAAGAATCCAGATCCATGGTCAAAAATATCTTCAGACATTAAAATATAGGTCAAAATCTTTCCCTCTTGACCACCTGCTGTCTAGCGTATGGAGCGTATACACCCAACGTATGAAGGTACAAAAACATGCCAGATGCCCAAACTCACACGCTGGAAGCTCTATGGACATGCCAGGACACCCCAAAGCTTAGAATGACATGCTAAAGCTAGAAACAGGATGCCAGAGCTCAGATCTACAGGCTAGAACCATGAAATCTATTGTACAACTAACATTCATTCATGTTTTTTGGGCATGAAAGTTCATACGCTGAGGGTTTGCATGCCCAGCGTGTGAACTGGACAGTGTTCACGCTATACACTTGTAAAATTTTATTCTTTCACACCGTTCAATGCCCCACCTATCATCAGATCCATACATTTTTCCTCCCATAGCCAATCATCCCACTCTAGATCTGAATCCCACACTCTAAGATCATATAAAACCCCAATTTTTGACTAAATTGGGGTTCAGTTCGGTTTGGTTGGCAGAGGAAAACGTTGGTCATTTTCACATAGAGAGCACGGGAGCATAGATCTCATATGCTAGGCATACATCCTGCATGCTGAGCATACAGCATTCACGCTGTGCCTGCAGAAATTCCCAGTAGTTGTCTTCACCCATCCTCATCAACCGGGGCTATACGTCCGCCTTGTGTAGATCCACAACTACGTATAGACCGGTGCTTTGTACACACTCTTTTTCAATACATTTGATATAGTTGGCCAAATTTCGTTATAGTTTACATCGTTTTCTATGTTTACACATGTTTACATTTTCTATACATTTCGTACTAGTTTACATTTAGTTGCAGTTTACGTATAACCCAACGTGTTGTAGCGGTAAACGTTGGGGAAGTCCTTGTTTGATCCGCATGTGGACCATCCAAGGAACTCTAACTTCATCCATTTCCAACTTGACCTCAAGCAGAGGTAGGGTCTGCTATGCTTGTCTATGAATCTTTCAGTGCCAGTAACATTCCAGCCTAGAACCGACGATTTCAGACGATATAGTTTCTGGCGCTAGAAGGAGGGCCCTTCTTCATCATTTCTCAGATCTATTTTAATCCAAGCCTGATCTCTTCATATTTGCTACACCACCTTGTAGATCTACTCCTCATAGTCTCATATCTACTCTCGGTTCCATCAAATCTACCTTCATCAGCTCTAGATCTGAGTTTTCCTCATCTAGATCTGCACCCTCTTCAACCAGATCTACATGCTGTACCAGGTACACACTGTGACTTAGCCTTTCCCTTTGTAAAATTTTCATTTTTATGGGATATATGTTGCCTTATTATCTCATTTTTATTTTAAAACACTTAGGTTTTCTTACCTATAAGGTTGCACGCTGTACCACACACTTGGTATACACTGACCACTTACTCTGCACGCTGTAGACCCTGTCTACATGTTGCCCTGTTTTCCTGCACACTGTAGACCCTGTTTACATGCTGCCCTATTTTCCTACATGCTATAGACTCTATCTACACGCTACCTTATTTTCAGCACGCTGACCACTCTGTCTATACGCTGACTATTGCAGTCTGTATGTTGTGAACCCAGTTCACACGTTGTGACCTGTTCCTATACATTGACAATAGTGCCTGTATCTTGTGAGAGTGGTCTATATACTATGACTAGTGTTCATATGTTGTGTATAACCCTCACAAACTGAGCATACAAGGTTATACGCTGAGTACGCTATTCATAATTTCATACTTAGCCAAATTTTTATCATTTTTTCACTTAACATTTTCTCACTTACCTTGACCCATAGATCATTCGAGACATGGATCCAACCAACATGAATACTTCTAACATGTTTACTTCCGATGTCCATCTCTCCACAGTAATGCCGATACCCATTATGCAACCCATAGGGGCCCACGGTGAGGTCAACCCCTGGGGGGACCTCGTCGATCTCTCATATTACAAGGGAAGAATCCATCATTTAATGTCATAACACGGGAATAGTATAATTTTATAAGTGTAAAGATCCAAGCCAGTTTGGTAGTAGATCAAACTAAACTGGAGGCTAAGAAACAGTATGAACTGATCCATAAAGGAGGACATGAGTTCATCCCCTCCCCATATGACATCATCCCTCTTCCAGAGCACTACTCTGAGCTGATCTCATAGCTCCTCCTAGTAAGGAGTCAGTCTCTGGACTAGTCCATGGTAAATCCTCAATTGGAAGAGGAGGATGACTTTGCGGCTTAGTCTGAACATGAGGATTCATACCATACTCTTAGTCTGCATACTTACACGAACCCGTTATTTCATCCTTTCATGGGGCTCCATTCATTTAAAATCACTCAAGCACATGTGCCTCAACCGGAACCATCCACTCTTATTCCCACTCTCCCAGTGACCGATACTCAATTCAATATACCCATCTCCACTATTCCTCCCATCACCATGTTACCTCTTCTCTTACAAGCACAACCCCCACAACACCCTCCTCAAACTAATGTAGGAGTGAGCTTCCCACCCCGAGTGATCGGGATGCCATCTGTGATACTTGCTTCTACATCCACTCACTACATACCACAGATTCAAACCCAAGGATCATCCTTCACCACTTCAACTCAACAAGTTCAGGGTGTTCCCTCACAAATCATAACTGGACAGTGGGCCGTGACTGGCATGCAATCGCATCAACCCCCTCACTATAACATACCACCTCCTACAATTCCACTCATGAACATCCCTCAAGTACAACAACAACAACAATAACAACCCTTTCCTTACAGTATGCCACCCTTAGTAGCACCTACCATGAATATTCCACAAGCACAACCTACAACCACTCAACTTTCCTCTTTCCCGCCCACCATACAACAATCTAACTTGCATACTACACAACATAACCAACTTGCCATGTCACCTAGTTTCCAAGACTAGGCTAAAGCTAAAAACTGATGCAAGAGCTAACTGATGAGGTTAAGTGCCTCAAAACAGCCATCGACGAAGAGCTTAAGATAGTAGATTTCTATTAGGATGATCCTATTAGCTCTTCAATTCCACCTCTAACATTACCTAAGGGTGTTTCCTTACCCATGTTAACTAAATACAATGGGGAAACAGACCCCAACGCCCATCTTGTAATGTTTAGACTAGAGTGCGTGTTGCTTCAGGCATGGCCACATGCCATCTTGCGAGTGTTCCCCATGTTCCTCATAGGGAGAGCACTTGACTAGTATCAGGCTTTACCCCAAAACTCCATATCTTCTTTGGAAGATTTATTACACCAGTTCATTACCAAATTCAAGTATAACTTGAAGCCTGAAGCAACACTTGATAGCCTCATATAGGTCAAGCAAGCATTGCTTGAACCTATTCAAAAATTTATTCAAAGGTGGAGTGCTGCCCTCAATGAGCTCCATGAGCCAATCCCAGAGACTTATCTCCTCACTATTCTAAAGGGGACCGTTAATGATTTTGTAAAGTCCAAATTATACTATCTTAATGCACACACTCTTAGCCAAGCATTTGTACAAATAAAGAATATTGAAGAAGCTGCACAAAATAGTCATGACCCCTCCTATTTAGCCTTTAAAAATCAACATAGCAAAAAAGATAAAGAAAAGGCTAAGGAAATTGTAGTAGTAATAGCAGAAACACAACAAACGAGTACAAGACAATAAGAAAAATCGCCTACTACCCCTACTAACTATGCTAGACCTGCTCCTTCCACTGCACTCAAACCGTCTACATCACAAACTACTACAACAGGTCATGCCTGAAAATTTGAGAGGAAAGATCCCTCTCAATACACACCACTGCTTGTGAATCCTTCTCAACTATTTGACCAACTTTTGAAGGCTGGAATGATGAAACACAAGCAGATGTCTCCTGCAGCCATATAAAAACATGATTGAATCTGTGAATTGGTCAAGAATCCAAGCTTGGCTACACCTAACGAGCCTCCTATCCCAAAAGGCTTTAGGCTGGATACGTTTTTTGAGTACCATCAATGTAATGGGCATGGTACTAATTTTTGTTTCACCTTGAAACAAGACATTCAACAAATGATAGATAGGGGTGAAATAACTTTCGATGAGTCCAACCCAGTTCAACCGCAAAACCAATCCATGGGCGTATATAAGGACCCACTAAATACTAAGGAAGCACCATACGTAATTAACACTATCTACTTAGATAACGAACAAGAAGAACCTGGGATTAACACCATTTATTTAGATAATGAATAGAAAACACCTAGGAGACCCTTTGTAGTTCGTATTCCTTCTACTGCACAAACACCCGCACCTCAATCATTGTACCCTCCATATAACCTGCCTACCCCGCAAAGACCCTATGTCATCCAAGTACCTCCCGTAGTGGCAGCCTCTACCATACCACCACAAGCTAAACCATATGTAGTGCATGTACCTCCTACTGCTACTATCGCAAACACACAACCACTTACCTGGCCTGCTCCCTTTGTAGTCTAGGTGCCATTTGCGGTTGCAACTATGGAGGTACAACTCCCAACTAGGCCAACTCCATATGTTGTCAGGATACCCAAACATCCTGATAACCACCAATCTTCCACTCCACAAACACAAAATAGACCAACCCTGTATGTTGCTAGGGTGCCTAAGCATCCTGATAACCAACCCTCCGCACCTCAACCGTCTACTAGGCCAACCCCATATGTCGTCAGGGTGCCTAGGTAGCATGACATTCAACCGCCTTCAACTATCCAACCGTAACCTTGTCCTACTCCATATGTCATACAGGTTCCAAAGCAACCTAATGTTCAGAAACCAACTGTTCCCCCACGCCACACACGGGAATGCCTGGTAGACAGGCTCACACGAGAATGCTTGGAGAAAAAACATTAATGGCTTGCCTTAGGATTTCCCAAGCCTACTCCATTAAGTCCAGTACCCATGACATCACCTACTAACGAACCGAATATGAGCTATAAGGGAGAATCATCGGGAATACATGATACATCCAAATCAATGGTTACAGAAGAAAACATCAAACCAGCTACACATGAGATAAAATTTTTGGGCCAGATGGACCAGGTAACCACTAACAAGCATACACCTAACGGTAAAGATTTAGCAACAGCTCTAACATAGGTTATGCAGGCACTTAAATAGAAAAACACTTCATTAAGCCCGTATGACTTGATGTTAACTTCTCAAACTCATCGTGAAGCCCTAGTACGCATGTTGACATCGATCTCGATAAGCGAAGAATTACCTCCAAATGAACCTTCTATTCATGCAGTAATGTATTCGCCTCAAGGATCAACTTCTAAATCACTAGGCTTCCACACTAACAACATCAAGATTGATGAGGAAATAGGAGAAGTGACAACAACACCTATGTTCATAATGATATAAGTAAATCAATTCAAAATACATAGGGTTCATGTAGATGACGGAGCCACCACAAACGTAATACCTTATCCCATCATTGAACAATTAGGGCTTACGGAACTAATTAGACCAACCTCCGCCACATGTTTAAAATCGTATAGTGGATCACGCATAGTAGTAAAAGGCACTATAACTTTGGAATTTATAGCAGGGGATCGATTCCCCACATCTGCTAACTTCATTATCATCGATGAGATGCCAGGGTTCAATTTAATATTAGGAAGACCCTGGCTGGCCCAACTGAAGGCAGTCTCTTCCCACATACACCAAAAGATTCACCTGCCTTATGAAGGTGGTGAAATCATCATACACGGGGATGTTGCTACATCTACCATCTCATCACATACAGATACAAACCAAGGCTTGGAGGTTAAGTTTGAAGAGCCTAAACAAGATGACAACATTCTTGATAAACTGAAACCAACTACTGAACAATCAAAACAAAAGGATGACACAAAGGACAAACAAATTTGCATGCAACCAGTAAATAGTGATCCATTAGACGTAAAAGAAAATTCGCCTAGCATAGAAACAGCCGAACCTGAAACTGTACATACACTGCCTAACATAGAAACTATAGCAAACATAGAAACTACGGTACATACGGAAACACTAGAAGACACCAACATAGAGCCTATTCCACCAGACGTCCCTTGGGCTAAATTACCATTCAACATGATCAGCGAAGGGGATGCTGAGTATAGAATCATATCTATTAGCACCACTCCTAACGTTAAATTAAAAAAAATCAAAAAATTACTAAACTAATAAACCACATTCATCGTCCAAAATGACATTAAACTACATTCATCATCCGAAATGATGTTAAACTATCACATGTCCGCAACAACATAAAACTAGCCATGGCCAAAAATGGCCAGTTTACCAAGAAACCCACCAGTATCACTTGAAACTTCTCTTGTTTACACATGGCCTGAAATGACCTTAAACTAGTGCACGAGGCCCAAAATGGCCTTAAAATACAACATCAACACTACAGTCCATCATGACTTTAAACTGACACACATGTGCACATGGCCCAAAATGGCCTTAAGCTAGAGCATTTTATTACATTTGTTTTCTCTCAATTAAAGTTCACTATTTAAATTTATGCTTATATTGTTGTGTTATTAGTTACAGTTTTCCTTCACATTCCCCTTTTACATGATTATGCTTCAATTACAATTACATTCCTACTCACATTCCTACTTCGTGCATTACACTTAAATAACAAAATGAACAAAAACATTTTACACTGCTCCATCATGTTTACATTTAAACAGCCAAAAGAACAAAAATATTTTCACTTCAAATCTATGCTTATCAGTGTTCAAACAAACTCAAAATTCAAACAAAAAAAATGAATAACAGAAAATTCAACCGAAAAATTGTATAAATGTATCAAAGTCAAATTACAACTTAGCACAATGTCTCCACACAATACATAGATCGTATATAGAATCACTTTAACAAAAAAAAACATCAAATCAAAACTAGGCATCAAATCCAGGAGGAGCTTGATCTTCAGGCTCCTCCGCATCATCTTGCCCCACTCCACTGGGGCCACCTTCATCACCATCATTGCCACCATGACCCTGTAACAATAATAGGAAACAATCAGTCACTAAGTCCAAAGATAACATTTCTGAGAAAAGAACAAAAAAAAAAGGGTTACAAGATTGAACACTCACGAAAGAGAAAGCTCTTAAGCTGAACTCTAGTCGACGTAGGATCTCTTCTTATGGCATACTAGACCAATCTATTTCATCAAGGCCTAAGTCAACATCGGCTGTGGCCTTACCCTTGTCCACAGCAGTCCACATAGGACACTTAAGAGGAAATTCACCTACGGAAACCTCCCCTGAAGCGGTTGTAATCAATCTCTTAGGAGATTCCATCTCCACAACAGTATGTTTAACAAACATATCAAAAGAGGATCGTAGGCCTAATCCCTCTATGAAAATTTCCATTTGACCCTGTCCTACAGATGCATCTTTTAACAATGACTTGTATTGATGCTTGTGGTTCTTCTGATCTTGATCCCATTTTCATACTTTAGAAGTGAAATCTTTCCAATCTTAACACTTGAGATTGAGCAAGTCAATTTGTGCTTTTCGCTCACCTAACTCTCGAGTCATAGTTACCTGACGATTCAATAGATTCCAATATCTTGTGTAGGTAACTTTAGAAGTCCACCATGTACCATCTCCCAACAATCTAGCAGCCGCGAAGTCATAACACGACTTATAGTCATTTCTTTCCGCCGCTAGCTTGGCAATTTCCTTTTTGGCCACCTGAACTCTCAGCCACAACTATTCTATGGAGTGTTTGCAAGACCAAAGAGATTTGGCATTATGTACAATACATCATGCCACCTCATCATAGATCTTTCTTGGTACTTGCTCAATCTTTGAAAGGAGTTCAGGCAAAGCATCAATGTGGATTGCTTCAGACAGTTTCCACCTTAGCTGATCACCTATCAATACAAGAGTAATCTATATTAAACATGGACAACAGAAATAGATGTAGAACAGGAAATCAACATACTGAAATGGACATACCTAGTTCAGGATGAGCCATTTGGATGCGATCAATCACCTCGTTGACAATGCCCATAACAAAGTTTTCTTACTTGGCATTTTGATCCAACTGATGGGCTCATCCGTAGATTCTTCCTCAACATGGGTTGCCCCTTCTGTAGGTATTGTCATCATTGGTACCCTCCTTCAAACACTAGAGGTTCCCCTTGCTTCAACATCAGGATCTTGCAATAACAAAAAAATGAGAAAAATAATCAAAATCCTAAACAAAAATTCATAAGAACAAAGCAAGCCTAATAGAAAAGAATAGAACAACATACCAAACACCTCTTGGTCATCTACATTCGGTGGATCACCAAGGCCTAACCTTCCTCTAAAAAATTCTCCCATCATGACATCTTCTTCATCTTGATCTCCTACGAGACCCTCCATCTACTCCTCTACCTGCGCTTTCTCCTCACCTTGATCGGCGGGGATTTCTTCTTCCTCTTTCATAATCGGAGCTAGCTCTTCCCTCACTTCGGGAGTTGGTTCTGATAACACACATAGTATAACGCTAGTGCAATATGAATAATAACAAAACAAAATCACGCTAACACTCCAACAAGATCCAAGACCAACAAAAAAGGTTTAAGACCCCTGCATGAAATCAAAGATCAAAGTAAGCACATCATACACATAAAACATATAAAGAAAACAACGGCCCGGTATGGCCTTAAACTGCCAACAGCAGCCCGGTATGGCCTTAAACTGCCAACATTTGTTAACAAGAACATTCCGTTCGCATACCCCAGTGGATACATATGATGTTTTAGTTTACATTATTCAACACTTAGGAAATTTTGACTCCACATCTTACAGTTCATATTCAACACTTAAAAAAGGGTTCATTCGCATTGCACACATAACACTTAGAAAATTTCAATTTTCGACATTAGTTTAACACCTAGAAAATATATGAAAAATTTCAAAAAATTCAAGGTTTACACTATGTCAACACTTAGGAATTTTTGGGTCTTTGGTCCACACGCTGAGCGTGTGACCTTCTACCACTTAGAATTTTTTTAGAATTTTTGGCTATACGCTGAGCGTGTGACCTTCTCAAACGCTGGGCGTGTGAAGACCACACACTGGGCGTATAGCCCTCTGTACGCTAGGTATGTTAGGTTCATGCTAAGCATACCAACCAGACCTTTCACATTGACACTAAAACTTAAACGAAAAATTGCCAAAAAAAAGTACATATACGCTGCATGAACTAAACATTTTTGCAGTTTACACATTGGGATCATGGCCTGCACGTAGGCTTCACAACCTCTACATTGGCCAAAGATCCCATACGCAGACTAAATTTACCAGGAAAAACATATACACTGACAGCAGAAAACTGGACAATAATTGATAAAAACAACGAAAAAACAGATCTAGATCTATGGATCAGATACTAACCGAAGCAGGGATCCAAGCCACGAAGGGATCATAGGTGGGGAAGGTTTCGAACCATTTCCTCACTCTCCATAGCAAAAGTTAGGGATGCCTCCTTCTTCTCCTTGCCCTTTACTCGTTTTCCCTTGCCCATCTTGCCTGAACACTGGCGACGCTAGTTACTGATGGATCTTGCATGTTATAGCCCAAATCTGAGGGTTTCAAGCAGATCCGAATGTTAACGCCTAGATCTATGTAGATCCACCCACGCACACTACAAATCTGGTCTGAAATATTGTAAATCAGGGCTTGTAGATCACAGATCTAGTGCCACATGCTCTGGATCTAATCTATATTTTCGTAGATCTAGAAAATAGATGGTCCAATGCTGTGGAAAATGGTGGTTTACACTGCCATGGACCTATTCATGCTGGAACTTTCGAGGCATGCTGACCCTAACCTAGGATTCATGCTGAAGTCTTAGCCTCTACTCCTTAGCTTCACGCTGGGGTTTTGGGTTTACACTAGCTCTTTCGATTTAATCTTTTGGGTTTACGCTACTCTTTGGGTCCAGTCCTTGGGTTTACATTGCTCTTTGGGTCCAGTCCTTGGGTTTATGTTGACCTGCAGTCCTTGGGTTCACGCTACCCTTTGTCTCCCTCTATTTTACGTTGCAGTTTTGATGGGTTTACGCTGCAATTTTGTTCAATTTACACTGTCAATGCTTGGTTTACGCTGGAATAAGGATGAAATGTTTAGTTCTACACAGTTTTACAGTTTACCTTTTATATGTCCCAGAGAATTTACGGTTTTACTTAGCGTAAACCATTAATTTTTCATGCATAATTATTTTACATTTATTATTTCTACCTTCTTACGCTAGGATGCTACCCCTTTGTCCACAAACGTTGATGTATCCCCACACTATTATTTTCCAAACTGATGTACCCGTTGACCCACCTTTGTAGGATCTATCCCTATTATTTAGGGCTTTGTCCTATGTCTACAAATCTTGACCAACATTCCGCATACCATTTTCCAAATTCATGTACGCATTGACCCACTTTTGTAGGGCGTTAAGACCCTTAAAAATAAAAAATAAAAATAACAATAAAGACCCCATACACTGTCCCTATGGTCTATGATGTCCTAGCCTCTAGTACCATTCTTATTTTGATAAACATAAATGAACAAACAAAAACATAAAACAAAATATATATATATATATATATATATAAACCCATGTACATATGTACCATACATGTACCAATTATTCACACCCCCTTTAATGACCCCTTGGTACTTAGAATTCTAAACAACCAACAACATACATATATACGTATACGTGACCCCACCATATACACTAAACATAACTATGTACTCTAACCATGAACTTTAAGTTACGATTAAACTATTGTGACGGCCCGGTAAGGCCTTAAACTACCATGATCAGTCCGTTATGACTATAAACTGACAGGAAAGGCCCGATGTGGCCCTAAATTGCCATGCGTCCAGGTACAATGATAAAATACCACCACATACCTTAGTCACTGTTAAACGTACACATGATTTACATTACCTGGAAAGCATAACAACCCCCTAAGCTAAATTTGCTCCCTATTTATTAGTAGGAGCAAGCACGATGGATTGCAAGCATCTATTCACACCATTGACCATCGATGGACCATACGGAAAGATCACAAGAGAAATCAACATAAATTCTATCGACTTAGGTCCATCAATGGATGACACATTTGTAGCCTCAATGCAACAAACATTAGACAGCTATGAAGGTATGATAAAATCCCTGGACATAGAAGCCAATAGCATCACTGAAGACCCTTTAACTAAAACCCCCATAACTATGCCTGACGATGACGTTAAGGTATTAAAATTAAGCACACTATTACAACCTCAACTTGCCAAGGACATAGAACACGTGCTTCAAGACAACATGAAAGCATTCACTTGGTCTTACAATGACATGCCTGGACTAGATCCTTGCATTGTTCAACACAACATTATACTCGATCCCAAGTTAAGACCAGTGAAACAGAAAGCACACAAGGTCAAACCTAAGGTAGCACTGGCAGTTCGCAATGAGATCACTAAGCTTTATCAAGCTAGTTTCATTCGAGCTACCGACTATGTTGATTAGGTGTCTAACATGGTTATAGTCCCCAAGAAGAATGGAAGCATTCACTTATGCATAGACTTCTGGGATCTCAACATCGCAACCATAAAGGATGACTTCCCGCTACCAGGCATTGATCAACTTGTTGACTCAACTGCAGGGCACGCTCTATTGTCTTTTATGGATGGCTTTTCGGGGGTTAACCAAATACGGATCAACCCAGAACATCAACTTAGGATGACCTTCATGACACCATGGGGTACCTTTTGCTATACAATGATGTCATTTGGCTTGAAGAACGTCGGTGCCACATATCAGAGAGCAATGACATTAATTTTTAGCGATTACATCATTCGCTCAATGATTATGTGGATGACATTGCAGTTAAATCAAAAACACCAGAGCAGCACATACAAGACTTAGATTTGGTTTTAAAATGTTGTCTAAAATATGAACTTAGGCTCAACCTAAGGAAATGTGTCTTTGGGGTAAAAATAGGAAAGATGCTAGGCTTCGTAGTATCAGAAATAGGAATACAAGTAGATCTGGACAAGGTTAAGGCTATCACCAACTTGCAACCACCAAGAAACCTTACTGAACTCCAAGTTCTACAAGGTAGATTACAGTTCATCAAGCGTTTCATAGAGAAACTAATGGACAAGTTGAAACCTATGAACCACTTACTTCACAAGAACGCCCATTTTGAATGGACTTCACAGTGCCAGGAAGCATTTGACAACATCAAAACAACACTTTTTCAACTACCGACGGTCTATCTGCCTCAGAACAACAAACCATTCTATATCTACCTGGCCACTTCAGATTCATCCATCACATCTATGCTTTGCCAAAAATGAGATGATGGAACTGAAGTCCCTATTTATTATCTAAGCCATCCATTAGTAGCCTATGAGCAAAAGTACAATGAGGTGGAGAGGTCGTGTTTAGCCCTTACCTTTTCCTTAAAGAAATGGCAACATTACCTCTTCTGTAACCAAGTCAATATAATCTATAAGGATAATGTGCTTAGAGCTATCACAGGCAACATTTACGAATCAAGTAAGATAGCTTGCTGGAAAGCCATGATAGCTAAGTTTGACCTACACTACATAGTGCAGTCATCAGTTAAGGGTCAAGCTATAGCAAATCAAATGACTACATCACCAACGCATGATCAAGCAATGATAGAGCCAGAGTTCCCTGATGAAAATGTGAGTGCAATAGACATAGTGTCCGATGACTACAATGCCATTTTGAACTTTGATGGACCATCCACCTCTCGAGGGGAAGTGCTACCGCCATCATCACCTATCCCTCCGGGGAGATCCGACCTTTTGCTTATCGTTTTGACTTTCACTGTACCAACAACGTAGCAGAGTACGAAGGTCTCCTTAGAGGTCTCATGGCAGCACTAGCTTTAGACATCATACAACTCGTAGTCAGAGGTGACTCACAATTAGTTTTAAATCAAGTCATAGACGTTTACGCGTGCAAAGCGCAACACTTACAATCATACTGTGATTTGACTAAGCACTTGCTGAAGCGATTCGAAAACATAGAGGTGCAACATGCATCTAGAAATGATAACACCATTGCAGATGCACTTGCCACATTAGCTTTAAACATATCGCCAAACATGTTCCACACGTTGCCTAGTTCTATAATCAGTTGTGCTAAACCCATAACTGATACTCCCAATGAATTACCAATTGCATCTGTTAGTACAACACACGTTGTAGAATGGTATGATGACATAAAAGAGTACCTTCTACATGGCAAACCACCTCAACATCTAACAAATGCCCAAAAGTACGTAGTACGAAAATGTTCTCAATAGTATGCATTAGTAGGTGACACGTTATGTCGTAGATCCTACGAAGGTATCCTGTTGATGTGCATTAGTAGCACTGATAGCCAAACCATCGTGGAGCAAGTACATGAAGGACTATGCAGAGGGCACATAGCGCCCAAAGCAATGGCAACAAAAATAAGATATTTTGGCTATTATGGGTCACACATGGAGTACGATTGTTTCTCCAAGGTCAAAATGTGCAACATCTGCCAAAAACATAGCAATTTGATACATGTTCCACCAAATGAGTTGCATACCACGCAAATCACCTAGCCTTTCCAGAAATGGGGGTTAGACATTATCAGACCAATAACTCCCCCATCTTCCATAGGACATAGCTTTATCATAACCACGATAGAATACTTTACTAAATGGGTAGAAGCTATTCCCCTTAGGAAAACCACATCAAAAAAAGTATGCAACGTCATCTTAGAAAATATTGTGACCCGCTTTGGCATCCCAATGACCATCATCACTGACAATGGGCCACAATTCAACAGTGTCGAAACAAAGACATTCTGTGAGAGCCTAGGTATTAAACATTCATTTTCATCCCCTTACTACCCTCAGAGCAATGGACAAGCTGAAGCTACAAATAAGATCATTATCACAGTGCTCAAGAATATTCTTACTCAAAGCAAGAAAAGATGGCACGAGCAGCTAGTATACGCATTATGGGCCTACCAGACTACGCATTGGACATCCACAGGTAAAACACCATATAGTCTTGTTTATGGTTCGGAAGCTATTTTACCTTTGGAGTTGCAGGTACCATCTTTAAGGATCACACTCTTTGGACTCCTCGATGAGGGTCAAAACCATGACTTGTGCATTGTTGACTTGGACTCGGTGAAGGAATGCACACATGCGCTCAATTAGATCAAATGGTACCAGAAGCAACAATGACGGTGCCATTAACACGATATTCATAAGTGCCCGATCAAGGAAGGTGACCTTGTACTCAAAGCAGTTCAGGAACACCTGGACAAATTCTCAGCCAACTGGGAAAGGCCTTACTTGGTCACCAAAGCATATGACAATGGAGTGTTTAAGCTAGCTGACATGGAAGGGAACGAGCTTGCACACCCGACTAACCAATTGTACTTGAAACCGTTCTACGTTTAAGCATACACTCAAGTATGCACTCATCCTGGTGTTATGATGATAAACTGGCACCACAACTAACACATCTAATCCATGGTCCTGGAACCATGACCTAAAACTGGCACCACCACTCATCCTAGCGTTATGACGATAAACTAGCACCACAGTTCATCCACAATGACAATAAAATAGCACCCGTCTGGTATGACATTCAACTACCACAGTTTTGTTCGCTAGAGTCCACTAAGACTATAAACTGGTTTGCCTCTCCACAGTCCGCCAAGACTATAAACTAGTAATGTACCATCCGCTACGATGCTAAACTGGCAACGTCGAATGGGTTATGACATAAAACTAACCCATGACAGTCTGCTACGACTATAAACTGGCAGCTTCATCTCTAGCCTCCTAATCTGTAGCTGCATTCAAACTTCATCAGAGCCGCTGTGTCACTCATCATCAGTTGATCCTAACAACATTACTATCATTCATATTCAGTGCCTGAAATCTCATCTAGTGCCTTTGTTTCATCAGTTGCTGTTCAAGTCTAAGCTTACTCACTCACTCATGGTTTTCTTGTCTTCTTGAAGTTGTGTTTGCAAGATGACACTCAGAGGTGTTCGTACGAGAATGCACTTCATCATAGCAGCAAGGTACCACATTGTTCCTAACACACGTAACAAGGTTAATCAAGCCATTCACTAGTACATTCCCATTTCCCGTTACATTTCCCATCTATTCCTCAACATACTCTACTCAATTACACCCCTGACACACCCAGTACACCCCAAAACATTGAACACACCATTGCACACCGCAATACTTTTAAGCAGTTGTGACACACAACATGGCACTTGAGCATGAGTACAAGATCAAAACAAAGTAGGATAAAAGAACAAAGAGCAAAGAGCAAAAAAGCCAAAAAGAAACACAAGAAGGCAGTTGGCTTGGAAGCAAGTACTCATGTCTCAAATGCTCAAGTAACATCTCATTATGTGGCTTTGGCTCTCCACCAACAGGTTCCATTTAACACTAAATAGAGTCCCTATTCCTCCAAAGAATGCAACACATCATCATGTGGCTTTGGTTGTGCCAACAAGTTCTCTTAAACACTAAACAAGAGTCTTGTTCCGCTAAAGGACGTACACCTCATGCCTTGGTCCCAAGTTTGCTAGACAATGGCTATTGACAAGGATCAACATGAACCATATACACACCAGAGCATCCCCTTCACCATGCACAATCCCTTGATTAATTTCCAATCCCCACAATTTCTATTTCCCTATCTAGCTACAAACTTCATTTCCTCAATCCCATGTACTACTGAACACGGTGCGATGACATCTGGCCCAGTGCCAAAGGACAATATTTCTACCAAGTTACTTGTGATGTTTTGTACTTCTTTGTCGACACTTCTCAGGTCAATTCCTCCAAGCATCAACAAAGAGGGGCCAATGACACACCACAAAATTCTGATCTTAGCACTTCTCCAACAAGAATCGAGCTAAGTCATGATGCTCCCTAGCATGACTGAAGCTTGACGACCTCACAGACAGCTTCAAACAGAGTCAAATTGAGCAAGAAATGGTTCCCTGGGATCCAAAAATGACTACAGTGACATCTATCATCAAACCTGGTAAATTTTGAGCTCAAAATACTTGGTTTTCACTAAGTATGCATCTTGTACGCTGGCCTATACATGCCCAGAGTATGGCCCAGCGTGCGGCCCAGCGTGTAGCAACTTTTGAGCCTTAAAAACTCATCAAAATAGGCTAGAATTAAAGTTCTAGACTTTCCATAACCTTCCCTAAGGTCCCAAGTAGGTCTTAGGCTCCTAAAAATCAAATTTTTGGCACCGAACAGGTCATTTCCTGCCTACACGCTGGCTCACACGCCTGACGTGTACGCCCAGCGTATGACTTCCAAGGTGACCCAAAACAGGCACTTTAGAACAAGATTTTCACAAGGAATTGACTCTTAGAGATAGGAAAATTGTTAAGAATCATCATGGGCTCAAGAAAATCAAGTTTTGACTTTAAAATCATGCACTTTTAAGTTCACACGCTGAGCATGTACATCCTGCACGCCCAGCGTGTATGCCTAGCATGTGGCACCAAGGACAAGGTCAAACAGAGATTTTCAGGCAAGTTTTTTGGCATGGGGTTGACCCTCGGGACATGGGAATCCAATATACATCATCACAAGCTTTGAAAACTTCCATTTTGGGCATCAAAAGTATCATTTTTAGCCTCACACCCTGGCCTATATGCCCAGCGTATATGCCTAGCATACAGTCTGCATGCACCTTAGAGATGAGCCCAAAATGCCATCGAAACAAAGTCAAAATTAGCTCTCGGATGACCTAGATGACCACCAAGACTCAGGGATTAGTGTACATACCCCAACATACCATATTTGATTCCTAAATTGTAGCTTTCATGCTCACACACTAGCCTATACGCCCAGCGTATACACCCAGCGTGTGGCCAGCATGCTCAACTTCAGGCCTCCCAAAACAAATCAAGGCCAAATGCGCCCAAATTCAACAAGAAGCATCCTTAGGATATCAGACATATATATCCATGGTCAAAATTAGCTTCAGACATCAAAATATAGGTCAAAATATTTCCTTCTTGACCACCTACTGTCTAGCGTATGGAGCATATACACCCAGCGTATGAGGGTACAGAAACATGCCAGAAGTCCATACTCACATGCTGGAAGCTCTATGGACATGCCAGGACACCCTAGAGCTCAGAATGACATGCTGAATCTAGAAATAGGACTTCAGAGCTCAGATCTATAGGCTAGAACCATGAAATCTATTGTACAACTATCATTCATTCATGTTTTGTGGGCATGAAAGTTCATACGCTGAGGGTTTGCATGCCCAACATGTGAACTGGACAGTGTTCATGCTGTACACTTGTGAAATTTTATTCTTTCACACAGATCAACACCCCACTTGTCACCAGATCCATACATTTCACCTCCCATAGCAAATCATCCCACTCCAGATCCGAATCCCACACTCTAAGATCATATAAAATCCCAATTTTTGACTAAATCGGGGTTCGGTTCGGTTCGGTTTGGTTTGGTTGGCAGAGGAAAAAGTTTGTCATTTTCACACAAAGAGCACGGGAGCACAAATCTCATACACTGGGCATACATCCTACACACTGATCATACAGCATTCACGTTGTGCCTACAGAAATTCCCAGTAGTTGTCATCACCCATCCTCATCAACCGGGGCTATACGTCCACCTTGTGTAGATCCACAACTACGTATAGACCGGTGCTTTGTACACACTCTTTTTCAATACATTTGATACAGTTGGCCAAATTTTGTTACAGTTTACATCATTTTCTATGTTTACGCACGTTTACATTTTCTGTATGTTCGTACTAGTTTACATTTAGTTGCAGTTTACATATAACCCAACGTGTTGTAGCAGCAAATGTTGGGGAAGTCCTTGTTTGATCCATGTGCGAAGCATCCAAGGCACTCTACCTTCGTCCATTTCCAGCTTGCCCTCAAGTGGAGGAAGGGTCTAATGTGCTTGTCTGTGAATCTTTCGATGCCAGTAACGTTCCAACCCGGCACCGACGATTTCAGATGGTACATCTAGCTCTTTACTACCATCCTAGATAAGGTATATTACTAACTACAATGCTTTTAGATTAATGATCCAACTTTGAATCCAACCTAGATGGCTGACCAACCATTTCTATACTAGTTACTTTGTTACAAATCATATTATTAATGAACTTGTTTAAGACAATTTGCAATGCCTCTAGGTTGATGTGCTATCTCTAAAGTCAATCTAGATGATTTAGCAGCCAATATTAGTAGCACACCCATTGGTTTTCTAGCTTTAAACATGTTGAATTTCTCCATAAATTCCCAAAATATTTGTTATCCATTTCCAAATGAAGAAGCCATTTTCATAAAATATCACCATCATTGTATGATTCTGGAAAATATGGAAAAGTTCCATTATGACCTCTAGATCCATCATGACTAGGTTCATGACACTTAGGAAGACTACCAATACCACTCTCATTGGAGGGAGATGATCTAAGAGAAATATGAGGTTGAAATGCAAAGCAAAAAATAAGGAAAATGATGAATTATGAAGAAATAATAATAAACAAGGGTTCAATTAACAATAAGAAATAAAGCTAGATTGATACAGAGAAATAATAATAGAAAGGTAGATCTAAAGAAGGTTGAATTGTAAAGCAAAAATGGATGGAAGTAAGAATATTTTCTCTACGTTGAATGATTAGGTGAGAACAAAGCTTTATTAAGCAAGATCAGGTTTGGATCCAAAATTCCTTAAGAGATTTTCTATACATAACCTATAAGCAAGAGAATGATAGAGCAAAGCACATTGTCAAGTATATAGACACACAAAATAGGGTTTGTAAAATGTCAACAATATCTATCTAATGCTAACATTGAGTCACATGTATTCACAAGATGTTGCAAATGGTTAACTAGTGTGTTTAACCAAGAGAATATTATAATAAGCCCACATGTTCAATAATGGGTTTCAAGACAAAATAAGAGAATAATAGGAATAAACCATAAATATCCATTTACGATGCCTTTTTTATCATATTCTTAAATTATTCAAAAAATCATAAAATATAAAAAATAAAAAATAATTATAAATTACTAAGAATGGGCCACCACCATCTTTTCTATTTGTTCAAATTAGGAATAATAACAGTTAGTAAGATAATGAGAGAATAAACTTGAATAAAAAGAATAACATAATAAAATAATAGTGTACTAAGAATATATATAAATAGAAAATCAAGGGTTTAGACCTCAATATGCATAAGCATAAGTATATAATAATTATTATGCAATATAAGGGATCTCAAGTTGTATTTTCAATTAGTAAAAAGAAGGGAGTATTAGCATACCCAGTAGTAAGAAATAATATATTATTAATATAATTAAATATACCCTTATGCTTAAAATAAAACATAAGAAAATAAATAACAAAACAAATATATGAGATTTTATATACTCGTGTGTTACATCTTTATTTGAGGGGAGTATTCTTGGATACTTTTCATGGCTACAAATAAAAATTAAGCTTATTTCTAATCATTATAGCATTTTACTTAGCTTGGATTTACTTTTAAATGTAATTTAATTTCTTATAAAATTTACTTTTCCATTGGAATTTGCATTCATTTACGTGTAGCATAATATTTACATTCCCTAGTATGATCAATCTTGAGCATAATGTATAATCCTCTAGCAAACTAGTAGTGATATTCCTTAGTACACCTAATTACATGTCACTTGGTAATCCTAGTGATGGTTATAGTAGCTAATAGGGATCCAACTGGTTTTGTACCAAGGGATATATCATTCAAATTATGATGCAATTTGGTCATAACCTTTGAAGATGATGTTTAGTGGATTGCAAAGAATACTTGTGTATGTTATTGTGTTCAAATAATAGAAAATATACTATAATACATATAATATAATTTAAATCCATGTTGCCCTAGTGGTAAAGATAATAGAATATTTATAATTTTATATTTTTTGATTCTTTATGTATTTATAGTTATAAAGAACAAACAATAATAAATACATATGCATTGCAATCCCACTTGGAAATAAAGGCAATGCTCACACACACTCACATGTGTTGCAATCCCTTAAGGGATAGGTACAAAACCATATGCAAAATGTAATAAAATGGCTTTAAGTCATATCCTTGATGACTAAACCCCATACTATACAATGGTAACCTCCTTGGACAAGGTTGAATCATCATAGACTATGAAAATGAGAAGTAAATAAGTAATTTGATTATTTTAAGGTTTCATAATGTTTATGGTATTTTAATGTTTAAGGTATCAATGAAAAAATGAGAAAAAATCATAAGCTTTGATGAGTTGTATTGTTGGGCTGCATTGATTCTCATCGATGTGGGGTTTGACATGTTGATGTGCACCCATCAATGGGGCATCCTATCTCTGCCTATAAATGTGTGCCTACCCACTACATTTATGGCAATCTTTTCATAGTTTTAGTGAAGCACTTACAGTTTTTCCATTTGAGAGAGAATATTTTTAAGTTCCAGCAATAGAAATCAAAGAGTGTACAGATCTTTATTTAAGCATTGTTGTACCTGAGCACTTCAGTGTCGACAATAATAAAGACGAGGTTTTCTAATCAGACCTTGTAGCATTTGGGAATAAATTAATGTTTTCTTTATGCATTTAATACTCGTGCAATTTACTTTAATATTTTAAGTAATTAATTAATATTATTTAAATATAAAACATAAGCATGATCACTTCGAACATACATTTAACGCTTGATAACCCAAGTAGCACTTAATGCTTGGTAACCTAGTGGTGCTATAACGTGTTAAAGTTGTGTATGGAAAGTGGAAATTAATGCCTATGTTAGGATTAGTTAAGTGTTAGCTAGTTATTAGATTAATTAAGCATTCAATTACCCTATTCATGTTCTTAGATGACTTAATTCATAAAAGATAAAATGATAAAAATCATATGCCTCAATTACACTTAACCATACTCTTGTATGTCACAAGTGGAACTAAGAAGATAATGATTGCAATGGTTAGACTCGCCTCCTAGAACTAGTGTACTTAGAAACCTAAAGTCTTTGGAATTTGACTAGATCATTGAGTGAATGCTAGTGCTTCATATGATTCGGTGTAGGGTACCCTCATTGCTTATCATTGGCACCATTAATAGAAACTTTACTTAGCTACGTGCGCTTTCTAGGACTTAGTGAAAATTATTCAACATTGTTGGATCGAACCTTAAATTCACAATTATTCAAATAGTAATAATAATTGTAAATATACACTGATATTTTCTTCCAATCTAAAAATGTCTTCTTCTCACAGGGATGATTCTCCACCAAGGTTTGAGCATACATTTAATTAACAAAGTAATGAATGATCATATTCGCTAATGCCCCAATAATGCATAGTGGTATATACTCATCTTGATGAGTATGTATTAGACTTCACCTTCATCCTACATTAGGATGAATAGTTGCAATGGAGGGACATGGAGAGCAACATTGTGTTGTTGCTTGATCGATTAGTTCCTGTGATGCTCCAACAAACTCTTATGATGTTTGGAATCTAAGAGTTTCATGCTAAATACATTGTGCAGGACCATGACTCCAAAGATTACCATCCCACTGGGGCACAATGTAAAATAGATCAACAACAAGAGAGGCACTACAAAGCTACGAAGGAAAATGGTACAATAACCCTTTATTCTTGTTGGGCCAAAAAGATAGTGAGGATCCCTTCTCTAGGGGTTCTCATTTCACTAACTCTCCTTCCCTTGGTTTTAAAGAAGGGGGCTTGAACTAGAATTTACAATCCACTATAAACAACCCTAATTCAAGCAAGTTGTGATCCCACAATCATGGGGGATCCAAAGGTAGGAGTTATGGCAAAGACAAGGACAAGTAACATGATGATGATCATGGCCATGACCATTAGAGAAGAGGTAGCAAGCACTATCATGGTGCTAGTCCTCCTTCCTCTTCACCTTCATCATCCTCTTCTTCCTCCACTAGCTTTGACTAAAGCTATAGAGGACGTGCTTGTGATGGAGATGACTGGTAAGACATAGATGATCGTAGGGCTCACTAGAATAGTCAAGATTAGGGGTGTGGGTAGTCAAGGGAGGCCTGCCACCATGAAAGAAGGGATAGTAAATGACATCAGAGGCATCATGGCCATTATAGAGGCTATGACTATGATGGGCCTTCACATGCAACTCAAAATATGTTGCATATCACAAAAGTGGTGAGAATTACAACTAGACATGTAAAAGATATCTCGATGAAGTGGTTGGATATGAAAAATATTCCAAAGTTCGAAGGAGGATATAACTCAGATTTACAAAACCATCTTCATGCCTTTCACAATGCTTGTGCCTTGTAGAACATGGATAATGAATGGTAAAAGTTAAAGCTATTCCTAAGGACACTCATCAAAGAAGATGAAAGTTAGCAACAGTACTTGGAGCATAAATCAATCTACAGATCAAGTATGATGCTTAAGCTCTTCAATGATAAGTATTGACGAGCAGTGAGGTGCCCCTATGTCCAACCATACTAATCACTAAGGTGTTACATGCAATCTGGTTGAATTCCATGGATCTATAGTTATCTCATACACTAGTTTCTCTATGAAGTAAAACGACATTAAGAACATTCATTGTCTTCCCAACTACACTTGTCAGGCTCAATGATATGGTTTAAGTGTAACTGAGGTATATGAATTTTTGTCATTTTATATTTTATGGATGTAATCACCTACAACAAGAATAAAAGTAGAGTAGATTGAAAACTAATGTCTATTGTCTAGCTAGCCTAACACAAGTAACCACCCCACTTTTTTGAATACATATAGCACTGTTGAGCTACCAAACATTAAGCGTTGTTAGGTTACCAAGTACTATATGAATGCTTAAAGTGTTCGTGCTCATGTTTATTAACCACTAGAAATAAATTGCTAATTCAAATGCATTAAAAGAAAGAGCAAGAAAGTAAAATGCAATAAAGAAAATGTTAAGCTATTCTCAGTGCTACAAGGATTGTCAAAAGAGTTCATTTTATTCCTATCACACTACTACACTTAGGTACATCAATGCTTGAACAAAGAACCATACACACTTAGACTCCTTCTGCAGGCACTCAAAAAATATTCTAACTTTGAGAAAAATAAACTACAAGAGCTTTGCTACTCTAAATAAGAATGACTAAAAACTAACTCAAAACAAGAGCCCAGGTGTAGTATTTATAGACCCAGGGTAGATGCTTCGAAGTTGCTTACATAACGTCACGTACTCGATGTTGGGGTCAACAATAAAAATATTTCATCATACCCTCATGACTAAATGAAAACTTGTCCTTGAGTGAAGAGGAGGAGGAATAAGTTCTTTACAATGTAACATATTAGGTAGGTATGGGATTATTGACTAACATGACAAAGTGACTTAGATGAAATAGACATATAGACTCTGAGTGTCCAAGTGTACAAAATTGGATGTTCATGAGAAGAGGAGTAAACACCCTAGAGAATATTGACATCCAACACCTCTTAGTAGTAGAAAAATGAGAGAGAGAGAAGAGATCCAATGAGCATGAATGATCCTCATTATCTGATATTGTTGCATCATCCTTGGTGAAGATAGTCCCAATTCCAGTCCATGCTTCCCACTACACTCATAACAAAATCATGAATTAGTAAGCAATTTGTAACACATAATTATTAAATGTCTTATCTCATCAATGGTTACACTTGGCTAGGTTGTGATTATGGTTGATTGGTTCCTCGAGTAGTGTTAGCAGGAAGGCTGACAGATAGGGTTAATTAAATTAAGTAGTCCATTAAATTTGAAAAAGTTCAATACCAGGAAATATTTGAAGAGGATATAAAAATTTACAACAATAAAAAAAGAATTCACTAAAAAGTTTTGTGAAGATGTGTACAATTGGATGTCATTGATGGGGTAAACAAAAGAGAATTTGATTGTAAGAGTGTCTAAGGGTAAACAACTTAACCAACCCAACCAAAAGATATGCAAGTGGGTCCTTCCCAAAGTAGGCACAAGCCTTTTATGCCCTTGCATAACTCCAAACCAAAGAGTCCATGGGCTCCATGAATGATTAATGGTTATATAAGTTAAGTACAAAAACCCAGAAGAAAATAACTAAGAATTTCAACACATCAAACCAACACATGAAACCAGTAGTGAGGTGAGACATGAAAAGCATGGATGGATGAGAGAGAGTGTGGAATGGATTTCCTAATTATGGTCACATGAAGTCCCTTGTAGATTTTGTGGTTAAATGACTTGATAGGATCCATCTTTAGTCCAAACCAAAATCAACCATGTTTAGTGACTTCACATCAACATTCTAAGACTAATCCATCCCCTGAGACACAAGAGTGCTTCTACAAAACAACCACTATTTCTTATTAGAGAAGAAGTAGGAAGTGAGAAAGGGCCTTAGTTAGAGGGGACTAGCCCCATAACCAGTTCTTGTAGTCCATTTATTCTGTCTAAGGGGTGTGCTTTGAATTCCCATTATTTTTTTATTTTTAATGAAAACCACATCATGCAAAGACACATACATTTATTTTGTCTAAGGGGTGTGCTTTAAATCCTCATATTTTTTATTTTTTTTAATGAGAACCACACCATGTAAGGACTTATTCACCTTTCTTTATTGATTGGCATGGAACAGTAAGAAATTCATGAAAACACAAATGCACCCAGGAAAATAGAAAAGTATAAAGAATACCAAATCCCCTTTAAGCCATGGCATCCTATTCAAACCTTTGAATCCTTCTCAATTCCAAAAACTACCAAAGTCACAAATTTATTAAAGTTTTATTAATGAAAAAGGGACTGCACATTTCCAAAACAAGGAAAACCATAGAGTTTGTGGATGGGTGGATGTTGTGGGTTCACTACCTGTTACATGAAAAGAAACCATGTTCTAATTATTCACAACAAAATTCAAGCTAGAAACCAAACACTAATAATCAAATAAGAAAAATAGTACATACCACCATCAAGTAACATATTACCAATGTACCTGGCACTTTATGCACAAAAAGATAGAAAATCACACCAAATAAAATAAGAAATAAAAGAAAGCATAAAATATTTCAAAAAGAGAAAATGTACGAATGATGGTGTAAAATAAAAATTAAAAATGATTAATAACATAAAAATAAAAAATTTTAAAATAAAGAATATGTAAAACAAAAAGTTGTAAAATAAAAAAAATCTATAAAACAAAAAAGATGAAAAACTGAGGAGCTGCTTAAATGATAAGCATGGTTGGCCATCTTCCCCATAACTAAGTTGAAAGGAGGAGATCCAAAATATGAAGTGTGGTTGTCCATTTGATGAGGTTGTTGTTGTGTTGCCTAGCATATGCTCATGGAAAGGTTTGATTTGTTGAATGTTGACCAGTTGTTTCTTGTTTGGGCTCTTAGGTTTATAGATCATCATGGCCCCAAAATGAAAAGTCTCATAAATAATGTAAGGTGCTTTCCACAATGTTTGGAATTTAGTTTGTTGAGGTACGTGTGTGGGGTTCCAGTAGAGAACCTTTTCTCCTGGCTGAAATTTGACTTTTCTAATTTTTAGGTCATGATGCTTTTTGTTGTAGGCTTTGTGCAATTCATTAAATGATAAGGCTAATAATTGATTTTTGTCCAAAAGGTTGAGATTCATGAGTCTTTCCTTTTGGGCTAGACTTAAGTCAAGGTCAAGGTCACAAGTTGTTGAAAGTGTACAGAGTTCAGATTGAATAGGAAGTATTGGTAGTTTACCGTACATAAGTTCATAGGGAGAGTAGCTTATAGGAAGTTTCCAAGTTGAGTGGTGGCCCCAAAGGGCATCATTCAGTTTTGTACTCCAATCCTTCCTATACTTGCTAACAATTCTTGTTAGTATCATTGTGATTTCCCTATTGGTAACCTTAACTTGATTGTTAGCTAGGGGATGGTAAGGTGTTGTGATTTTATGTTCAACCCCCAAGCATTGCATGAGCTTTCAAAAAGTAGTGCCTATAAAGTGAGTTCCATTATTAGAAATTAATGCATGTGGCACACCAAACCTATTTACAACATTTTTTTGTACAAACTAAGTAGCAGTAGAGGATGTACAATCCATGATGACCACTGCTTCTACCCATTTTGGATAATAGTCAATAGAAACTATGATGTATGCCTTTCCATTTGACATGGGCATTATGGGACCTATGAAATCAATTCCCTAAATGTCGAATGGTTCTAATGGTTGAATCCAATATTGAGGTCATTCCATTTGAGCAATCATTCCACCATCTTGTTGACATTGTTCACAAGAGTGGACATAATGATGAGCATCCCTGAAGAACATTGGCAAGTAGTACCCTACCATCAGGATTTTAATGGCCATGCATCTCCTAGCGTAGTGTCCTCCATAAGGACCTTCATGAGCATCTTGGAGAATGCACAATTGATCAACATCAGGGATGTACCAACAAACCAAGCCATCAATGCACACCTTGTAGAGGTGTCTATTGATCTCCATGAAGTGATTTACTTGGTAAAGAAACTACTGTTTCTTCTAGTTGTCCAACCCTTGTGGCATCTCCTGAGTAAGAAGATAGGTGAGAATACCATTATATCATTTTGTCTCATTGGGAATTTGTTCAATTACAGCCCCAAAAAAGAGGAGTTCATTAGGAAACATGTCATAGAGTGGGCTTTCTTCCTCTTTTTTGTTCCATTGCAATTGAGACAAGTGATTAGCAACCACATTCTTAGTGCCCTTTCAATTTACCATAGTGAGATCGAATTCCTACAAGATCACTAAAAATTGTATGACATGGGGACTCATTGTTGGCTTGTTTATTAAGAAGCAGATGGTGCTATGATCTATGTGCACAAACACCTTATATCCAAGCACATAATTCCTGAACTTCTCTAGAGTAAATACCACTACCTTCAATTCTTTTTTTGTCTTGGTGTAGTTCAGTTGTACACCCACAATGCTTTGGCTGACATAGTGGATATAGTATGGTCATTTCTTATCATTTGACTACATAAGCATCACTCCCAAGGCATAATTTGATGAATCTATCATAATGTGAAATGGTCTGGACCAATTGGGTGCTTGTAGGATTAGAGTTTCTACAAGCTTCTCTTTTAGTTGCTGGAATGCTTTCTCACATTCTGCAGTCTAGATGAAGGAAGCATATTTCTTTGTTAGCTCAACCAATGGTTTTGCAATCTTAGAGAAATTCTCTATAAAGTGCCAATAGTAGCTAGTATGTCCAAGGAATGATCAAACATCTTTAATTGTTTCTAGATGATAGGTTATTTCTTGGATTATCCTTATTTTTTTAGGGTCCACCTTAATTCCTACTTGCAAGATTTTATGCCCCAATATAATGCCCTCCTAGACCATGAGGTGACTTTTCTACCAATTAAGCTATGAGTTGGTTTTCACACACCATTTCAGTACTTACTCAAGGTGGTCCAGGGCTTTCTCAAATGTAGCTCCATAGGTGAAGAATTCATCCATGAAGACTTTTACACCACTACCAATCTGTTGTTGAAAGATGCTCAAGACTAGGCATTGAAATGTGAAAAGAGCATTGAATAGAACAAATGGCATGTACGATATGTAAAAGTCCCCCAAGGACTTGTGAATGTTATGTTTTATTGATCCTTTAGTGTAATTAAAATTTGGTTATAGCCACTATAACCATCTAGGAAGCTATAGTAGTAATGCCATGATATTGTGTCTAGCACCTAGTCAACAAATGACAATGGAAAATTATCCTTGAATGTTGTCATATTCAACAGCCTAAAATCAATGTAGACTTGCCACTTGCCACCTTTTTTAGCATAATTACAAGCGAGCTAACCCACTTACTATCTGCAATGGGATAAATGAACCTCGCCTTGAGGAGTTGCTCAATTTCCTCCTTGATGAGTTGTTTCAATTTGGGGTTCAACCACCTCTATGGTTGTCATTTTGGCTTCATGGCCAGGTCGATGTAAATATGATGATAGCATATCCTAGGATTAATCCCTATGAGTTCAAGATATGACTAAGCAAAAGTTACTAACCATCTTTCAACTACCTTCAACAACATCTCTTTCTATTCTGGAGCAAGTCTTGCATTGATTATAACCAGCTTCTTATTTTTCAAAAATACATATTCCATTCTAGTCGGTAATGTTTTTAGTTTAAGGGGCTCTTGCTTAAATTTATTAGGAATTTCCAACTCTCCCTAGTGGATATCATCATTTATATCTTTAAAGAGTTAGTGATGAACTTGCTCAAGTTCATCCATGCTCATGATATACTCACATGTTAGGCTCTCAACTAGTTCCATGAAAAGTGTGCTACTTTCTGAATTAGTGGCTAGCCACTGGGTGCCCTCTTGTTTTGTGGCTGCTATGTATAGACACCTTTGAATTTCTACTTTTGGTGCACACTATTTACATGTAGAAATAGATGCTTGCTTGATGGCCCAAAGTTTCTACAAATAATTGCACCCGATATCATTGTACGCAATGCATGGAACTCTCTTCTTCTCGATTTTTCCAAATGCATTTTCCTTTAATATTTCTAGGAAAAAATATTTGATGACCATTCTTGCATTAATGGTGCTAAGCCATGCCCTTCCCATTATGATTGGAAAAGCCCCTTTTCATTTCTCCACTTTGATTACCAAGAAATCAGTAGGATAAGACCACCCATAGATAATGGTCACAATGTCTTCTACTAGTCCCAATGGAATAGCAATGGATTGGTTTTCCAGTTCTAATCTTATGTTTCTCTTCTTGAGAGGAGGTAGGTTCCAGGCAGTGTTGATCTCATGAGAAATCAAATTAATACCAAAACTTGAATTGAGAAGAGTCTTATATGGTTCATTCCCAGTAATCAGCAAATAAATTAGAGGACTTCCAGGATCGACTAATTTCCTAGGAAGGTTTTCTTCATGGATCTAATCAGACACAATGTGAGTAAGCATTATAGTATGGATCCTTGGCAAAGTTTGGTTTGAAGGAGGCCTGAAGGAATTTGATATGGATGAAGAGGTAGGAGTAGGGTTGTCAACCGTAGGTGTAGGGGAGGGCTTAGGTAGACTATGAGGTCAAAAGAAAGGTCTTTTCTTTGATCGAACATTCAACCCCTCTAATTGATGATTGGGTTACAAATTAATAACCCTCGTAACATTGTGTTACTATGATTGAGCTGGTAGTTAACCCTACATAGGTGGAGTAGGTAGTAGCTATGCAACTAGAGGAGGAATATGTGTAGGGATAGGAGGAGGATAAGGATAGGAGGTGGTATCCCTTATTTTATGTGGCGAATGAGCTTGGTAATAATCAGAAGGATGGTAGTAAGGCTAAATATTAGAAACATGACTAGAAGAATCACATGGTGACATGGGTTACTGCACATGATAACCATATGGATTAGGCTTTCAGTAAGGGTACTGTTATCTTGGTGGTGCCAGCACCCATGATTGTGGTTGCTGACATTGTTGATACTATTCATACGATTGGGGTGGAGCTCCACTTGGATAATACGGTTGTTTCTAGTGGAACTAATTAAGATTATTTTGAGGATAAGGTAACCTTCTAGATGTTTACCTTTATGTAAGTTGTGGATGTAAGGCATACACCCTAGACTCCTGAAGATCTAACACAACGAGGCAACATCCCTTGGGATTTTCATACTAACCAACGTCACACCCACGATCGTCATCTAATTCACTATTTGCAACCTCTCCTATTACAACAATTTTTCCCTTACCTTGGTAATATACACGTTCAGCTTCCTTACACCTCCTATGCTCATGGTCACTGCCTTATTCTTTGGACTCTTCAGCAATTTTGAGGACAGCTTGAAATTTTGCATTCATGGATTCCCTTAATTAATCAACCTTGGCCATAAGTTTAGATTGGAATTGTTGAAGTGGTAAGGCTTTCTTATGCATCCCCTCATCAAATATGGATTCATCCTCACTATCGTAGAATCAAATCTTCCTCTTGCAGATGAAAAGATCATGGTTGTACTCCTTTGCACTTTCTCTTTTTCCTAGTTCATCCTCCTCTTTGACAACCTACTCTATTAACCTTTGTGCCTAACAGGCAGTTAGTTTTGACAAGTGTCCTTGGGCATAGACACCAAGGGTTTTCCTCATTTCATTACAAAGCCTGTCCACAATGTCGTGAAGTTGAGGCAATTTAGAATAACCATGGCCAAGGCATTTGTGCATCAAGGCATAGTATTAGCCAATGGCCACATCCAATGGTTCATGTGTTCCTTGTTTCCACCCTTGAATTTTCTTCCTTAAGTTAGACACTCTAGAGTATGTTTGATACTTATCATTAAACAACTCAAGCATGGTACTTCATCATCTGATAGATTTCGGCTCTAAGGACTAATACCAATTCTCTGATTCCTTGATGAGTATCCTTGAGAATAACTTCAATTTCTACCACTCATTCTCTATATTTTGCAAGGCACATGCATCTTGAAAAGCTTGAAGATGATTCTGTAGATTAGAGTTATATTCACCTTCAAATCGAGGAATATTGTTCATGTCTAACCATTTGATCCAACTGTGTTTCACATACCTTGTTGGGATTCTAACTACCTCTGCAATGTTAAGCATACTTTAGATAGTAAATAGAAACTCATCGAGGCCTTGATCATGGTGCCTACAATGTCATCTACTACCCCCTTTGTTCATGGCAATGTGCCTCTCTTGAACATTTCTGTCCTTGATCTTGCCTATCTCAATGGTCTCCTTGATTATTTTGGTCTTGTCAATCATTGTGCTCATTTTGTTCACCTCCATCATGATCTCTCCTTCTATGGTCATAGTCAAAGCTAGAAGAAGAAGAAGATGATGAAGGGAAAGAGGAAGGAGAACCAATACCATCACAGTGCTTACTATCACCTATTCAATGATTACAACCATAGTCATGATCTTGCTTCTTGTCTGCATCCTTGTCTTGACTTGCCCCTTCGTATCTTTCTTTGTCATTGGATCCCTTATTACCAGAATTAGGATTATGAACTATGGAGTGAAAATTTTGGTTTTGACCTTCATCACTAAAGTCAAAGAGAGGAGTGTCATTGTATGGAAAAGCCCCAAAGAAGGATTCTCCACTAGCTTGTTGGTACAATAGGAATGGAGGATCATTAAGTACTTTTTCCTTCAAAAAATCATAGTGCTATTCCAGTTACCGATCCCACAAGTGTTGTGCTTTAGTGGGATGATAATCCCTGGCATCAACATCTTCCACATTATACTCCCCATGGTAGTCTAGAAGACCACATTTTGCAAGCATTTGATAGAGCATTGCATAAGTAGAACGATTGGAAGGCAACACAATGTTGTCCTCCATGTCACACCACCATAGTTGTTCATCCTAGTGTAGGATGAAGGCGAAGTTTGGTACATACTCATCAGGGTGAGTATATATGATTTGGTAATGTTGAGGCTTTGCTGAATGAACATTATCAACTGTGGGCAAAGAAGCACTCATATGAGAAGAAGACATTGTTAGTTAGAAAAATAAAAATCATAGTGTGCTCTAAGAATTTGTTGTAGTAATTGTAAAATAAGATATCACTCTCAAGTTTTTTCCAATGATTTAAATACTTTCACTAGGTTCTAGATAGTGCACAAAAAAAAAGGGTCCTTGGAAACGGTGCCAATGATGAGCAATGAGGTATCCCCATGTCCAACCATACAAATCACTAAGGTGTTACGCATGATCTGGTTGAATTCTATGGATCTATAGTTATCTCATACACTAGTTTCTCTAAAAAGTGAAACAATGTTAAGAACATTCGTTATCTTCCCAACTACACTTGTAAGGCTCAACAGTACGGTTTAAGTATAATTGAGGTATATGAATTTTTGTCATTTTATATTTTATGGATGTAATCGCCTACAACAAGAATAAAGGTAGAGTAGATTGAAAACTAATGTCTATTACCTAGCTAGCCTAACACAAGTAACCATCCCACTTTCTTGAACACATATAGCACTATTGGACTACCAAACGTTAAGCATTGCTAGGTTACCAAGTACTATATGAATGCTCAAAGTGGTTGTGCTTATGTTCATTAATTACTAAAAATAAATTGCTAATTCAAATGCATTAAAAGAAAGAAGAAGAAAGTAAAATGCAATAAAAAATATTAAGCTATTATTAGTGCTGCAAGGATTGTCAAAAGAGTTCATTTTATTCTGTCACACTACTATGCTTAGGTACATTAGTGCTCAAACAAAGAACCGTACACACTTAGACTTCTTCTATGGGAACTCAGAAAATAGTATAACTCTAAGAAAAATAAACTACAAGAGCTTTGCTACTTTGACTAAGAATGACTAAATCCTAACTCAAAATAGAAGCCTAGGCATAGTATTCATAGACTCAAGGTAGATGCTCTAACATCGCTTACATGACATTGCATCAAGACCTCAATGTTTTGTATGCAATGTTTCAACTCCGACGTTGTGTACGCAACATCGTGGCTCCAATGTCATGACCAACAATAAATGTGTTTCATCAAGTATCAAATGCACTCTTGAGTGTCCAACCTAAGAACGTAGATTTAAGGTTGGAAATAAGGGATAAATAAACCCTTGGATGCAGCCATGGGTAAGTACTATTCCATTTTGCATCAATGTCTTGGCCATGGTTATTCTCATAGGGAGTAGCTTTGTGATATCATAGATGGGCTCTACAAAAAAACATGGAGAACTCTTGGGGTCTATACCCAAGGGAGGCTTTCAAAATTAAGGGCCTATTAGATCCAAATGTTGATAGAGTAGGTTGCCAAGGAAGAAGGAGAGTTGAGAAAAAGGAAAAGTACTAAGGAGTACAACCAGGATCCTTCCATCAAAAAAAGGAAAGTTTGATTTTGTGATAATGAGGAGGAGGCATCACTTGATGAGGTGATGCAATGAAAGACCTTGTCAATTTAGAAATCTATCTCCAAAATTTTAACTAAGGTAAATAAAATGTGGGATTCTTTGGATGAAAAGCTCCAAATCACTCTAAAATAGTAGAGGAATCCAAAGAGTAAGGTAGTGATCATGATCATAGAAGAAGGAAGGAAGCTGAATGTGCCCCCCAAAGGGGTAAGGGTAAGGCTACTATAGTAATGGAGGTTGTGGAGTTTGAAATAGATGATGATGGTGGGTGTGACATTTGCCAATATGAAAATCCTAAGCAAGGTTGTCCTATTGTGTCACACTTGTAGGAGTTTGTGGTGTACACTCTAAATCCTAGACTAGCAAGAAGGAAAGCACCTAGGAGGTTATCTTATCCTTAAGGAAATCCTAGGTAGCTCCATTAACAACAAGCCTACTATCCAAGTGGAGCTCCATCACAACCTTATGAGTAGTACCAGTAGTGGAAACATCCACAGTTGTGGGAGATGCCACCACCAAGGCAGTAATACCCTTACCATCAACTTGATCTATATGGTTTGTATGTTTAGTAGCCCATTTCTCCACATGACTCTTCAAGTTATGCTTCATTCCAGCATCACTAGTACCCTCCTAAGTACTATAGAGCCTAGTCTCTAAGAGTGAAATTCCCATTTCCTCATTACCTTCCTCATCCTTTTTCACATGTCCTCCTTTGTCAACTCACCATCAATATAGGGTGAAATTCTAGCACAACTACAACAATGTAATGCTACCAGGGATGTTAACTTATAGTTGACTCCCTATTTGAGTGGTTTGGAAACTAAATCCCAAAAAGACCATTCTTTTGAACCAACAATCTTACAAAGCACTCACAAACTTATGCGGTTGATAGCCCTACTTCTCCCTTATCCTTTGCATCCATACCATTCAAGTCCCCTTCAAACCAAACATCTTTCAAAGTGCATATTGTCATGTTGACCCATGTGGTAAACTATTAGATAAAGGTTAGCCACCTTCCTAGGAAAAGACCTGATCTTAGGAGTCCCCTAATCTACTTGTAAATCACTAGGAATGAGCCATGTAAGGCTCTTCTTGATTCAAGTTTTGGTGTAAATCTAATTTCTCATGATATGTACAAACCCTAGAACCTACCTCCCTCAAGAAGAGTAACCTCCATCTTAAGTTGGTAGACTATTCCATCATTATTCCCTTGGAACTATTGGAGGACATCATGACCACTATCTATGGGTGGTCCTATCCTACTGATTTATTGGTGATCCAAGTTGATAATTTCAAAGAGAACTTTCCAATCATCATGTTAAGGGCTTGGATAAGCACCATTGATGTATGGCTGGGCATCAGAGACTTTTCATTAGAGATTTCCAAGGAAAATGCATTTGGAAAGATAGAGAAGAAGAGAGTTTCATGCATCATGTATAGTGATGCAGGGTGCAACTGTGTGCAAAAACTATGGTCCATAAAAAGTACATCCATCACAGCATGCAGACACTATGTAGATGTGTTAGAAACTTAAAGGTGTCTATATGTAGTAGCCACAAAATAGGAGGGCACTGAGTGGTTGATGATTAATCCTAAAAGTAGCTCAACACTTTGCATGGAACCAATTGAGAGCTTGATGAATGCTTATGTTAAAGGCATGGATGAATTGGAGTGAGTTCATTGCCAACTCTCCAATGATGAATCTAATGACACTTATTAGGAAGAGTTGAAAATCCCTGAAAGCTTTATGTATAAGCCCCTAGAGTTAAAAACTCTACCCACCAACATGGAATATGCTTTTTTGAAAAATGGAAAACCAATAATAATAAATGTCAGTCTTGCTCCAATAACCTTTACTTAGTCATATCCTGAACTCATTAGGATTGATCCTAGGATATGCTAGCATCACATCTACACTAATTCTTTCATAAATCCAATGAGATAGCCACATCAATGATTGAACCCCAGACTCCAACAGACAATCAAGGAGGAGATGGAATAACTCCTCAAGGTAGGGTCCATCTATCCCATTGTGGATAGCAAGTAGTTTAGTCCACTTCTAATCATGAAAAAGAAAGGTTGCAAGTGAAGCTTCTATGTTGACTTTAGGTTGTTGAGTATGGCAATGGACAAAGATCATTTTTATTGCCATTTCCAGACCAAGTGTTGAATACTATCTCTAGGCATTGCTACAATATCTTTCTATATTGTTATAATGGCTATAACCAAATTTAGATTGCACCCAAGGACTAGGCCAAAACCATATTTACAAGTCCTTGGTGAACTTTTGGATATAGAAAGATGTCATTTGGTTTATGCAATGCCCTTGTAACCTTCAAATGCCTTGTCCTAAGCATCTTTCAATAGTAGATTGGTAGTAGGGTAGAAGTCTTCATGGATGACTTCTCCACCTATGGTGCTACATTTGAGCAAGTCCTAAACCACCTTGAGCAAGTGCTAAAAAGGTGTGTGGAGACCAACCTTTGGCTCAATTAGAAAAAGAGCCATTTGATGGTCTAGAGGGGCATTGTCTTAAGGCATAAAATATCACAAGCAAGAATTAAGGTGGACCCTGAAAAAATAAGGGTCATCCAAGGAATAACTCAACAACCAAAAATCATAAAAAAATTTTAGTTATTCCTTGGCTGCACTAGCTACTACTGGTGATTCATAGAGAATTTCTCTAAGATTGCTAAACTATTAGTGAAGCTGACAAAGAAAGATGCTCCATTCATCTGGACCAAGGAATGTGAGAAGGCATTCTAGCAACTTAAGCAGAAGCTTGTAGAAACTCCAATTCTATGAGCACCTGATTGGTCCAAACCATTTCACATCATGACAAATGCATCAAATTATACTTTGGGAGCATGCTGACATACTTGAACAATCAAAAATGTCTATACTACATCCACTACATGAGCCAAAGCATTGTGGGTGCACAAATGAACTACACCATAATAGAGAAATAATTCATGGTGGTGATGCATGCCTTGCAAAAATTCAAGTATTCTGTGCTTGGGTACAAGGTATTTATGCATAGTAACCATAGTGCAATTTTCTTCTTGATGAAAAAACTAACAGTGAGGCCTTGTGTCATATGGTGGCTTGTGATCTTACAAGAATTTAATCTCATTATGGTAGATCAAAAGAGAGCTAAGAATGTAGTCACTAATCACTTGTCTTAGTTGAGATGGGATAACAAAGAAGAGAAGAGCTCACATTCTAATCAATTTCTTAATGAACACCTATTTCTCGAGGCTATAAATGAACAAGTACCCACTAAACCTAAATGGTGCATATGATGGCATCCTCACTTATCTTCGCACTCAAAATATTCCATAAAATTTGAACCATAGGAAGAAATAATAGCTTCTTCATTAGGTGAAACACTTCATGGACATCAACGGATACCTTTACAAGATGTGCATTGATGACCTGGTGATGAGCGGTTGAGGTACCTCTATGTCCAACCATATGAATCACAAAGCATTCATGCATAATTTGATCAAATTTTGTGGACTCTATGTATTCTGGTACACTAGTCTTCTAACAAGTGAACTTTACCCTAATAGTCATTTGTTGTCTTCTCAATTACACTTGTGATGTACAAAGGTATGACTAAGTGTAATCAAGTCATCTGATTTTTATTAGTTTATGTTTTATATTTCTAGTGCTTTAAATAGATAAATGAAGTATTTGATAACTAATTAACTAATCTTTAACTAGTCCTAACATAAGCATATGGTTCCACTTTCTATACACATCCTAAACCAATGTATCCACTACTAGGATTACTAAGCACTAATGCTACTGGGCAAACCAAGTAATAATGCTGCTGGGATTACCAAGCAAATACATGTTTACACTTGAAGTAATCATACTTATGTGTTTAATCTATTTAGCTTAATTAATTAACTAATCACTTGAAGTTTAATTTAGCTTAATTATCTACATAATTAATGAAAATAATAAATGCATAGATAAACCATTAATCTATTCCAAGTGCTACAAGGTTTGATCAAAAGGCTCATCTTTATTGCTGTTCACACTGGTGTGTTCAGGTACAACAGTTCTTGAATAAAGATCCATATACTTTTTGACTCTTGTTGTGGGCACTCAAAGAAATATTCTAACTCTCATATGAAAAAACTATAAGAGCTCTACTACAACTATGACTTGACTCTCCTTAAACATGACTGGTAAGAATGTATTTATAGATTTTATTGCATTGCTACGTCAATAGGGCCCCATAGATGCACAAAACGCTACGTCGACATGGCCTTCTCAATGAGGCAACACCACGTAGACGGGACCACATCAATGGGTTCCATTGATAAGGCCACGTCAATGGGGGCCCATTGATGTGACACAATGATGATTCATCATACCTCCAAAACTAAATGAAACCTCATCCTTCATTTCCTTTACAAAATTAGAGAGGTATTTGATTATTCATTAACTCTTGATATAATAAACTAACATGGCAAAACTAAGTGCTTGTGTACAAACCAACAACATTACAAAAATTGTGGTATTCATGACATAAAATTGAACACCATGACATAACTACTCAAAATCAGACAACACATCCTCTAATGTCATGAAGGTAGTTGAGGAGATAAAAAAATCCCAGGTGGTGGAGGTTTTTGAGGCTTTGAAGGACCTTTGTTGGCTTCAAGCACGTGCGGTGGTTGAGGTAGTTATGGCTATCCTAGTATTATTGCTACCTCTAAAGGAAGCTGAAAGGCATTTAATAATGCCTTCATCTTCTCCTCCTTACTCCCAGGATCATTGACTATCCATGTGCATCACCAATGTGGGCTAGAATGGGGATATTCCATGGATAGGGCATTACTAGGAACAACTCCTTAATGTTGACAAACCAGGTAGTGAATTATTTGCATTCGACATCAAATGCCCTAATTGCATTTTTTAGCTCATGTTAGTCATTCATTCTTTTGGCCAGTTTCTCGGTAGTAGATCTCTGATCATTGTATTTTCCCTTGAGAACCTCAAGTATTTTGTTTTCCACTGCATTATTTTGCTTGGTTTCCTTGTCATGATTGAACTTGGCCTCGTACAACAAGAATTAGTTGGCCACTTGCTTCTTTAGTTCTAACTGTGGCCATTCGACAATCGACATAGCTAGATTTGCATATCAAAGCTTGGCAAGCTTCATATATTCTATCATCTCCTCAATGTGCAACTCCTTCATGCAGATTTCCACCTTATTGTACACATCTATCCCATCAACGATAGGTTGCTAAACTTATCTTCCTTGCTGAAGTTATAGGAGGGTTTTATTTACTTCTACCTTTGCCAACTAGATGTGCTTTTCATTAACTTCTTTCTGTAGACCAACTTAATCTATGTAATGATTCTTAACTCTCTCAAATTTGAGAGCCTCTAATTTCTAGGTGGCTACCTTTATTGCAGTCTTTTGGGGAAGGGCACGGACTTGCTCCATGGAGAGGTTTCTATTTTTAGCTGCTAATCTTCTTAGCTCTATGTTCACTCTAGCTAGTTGCTCTTGATGTTGATGCATAAAGTTAGTCAACTATTATTTATGCTCATCAATATTTCTTAGGAAATGGTTCTTTATGATCAGTTGCATATTATTCTGATGAGTCAGAACCATGGCTTTTTGAATTTTATGCTAAGTAGCCTCTACTAATAATTGGTAGAACACCACCATCTCCATCACATCCTCAACCCCTTTCAGTTTGGTGTGAAGTTGTTCAAGAGCTTCATCTCTTGTCAATATTGGATTGAGAAATGTGAGGTCAACAATTTGGACTCTTAATTCAGCAACTTCAGTAGTCAAGAATTCTTTCAACTTCTTGGTTGTTTTGAGTTCCCTTTCAAGATAATGTTTTTGCCCCTTACCTCTAGCAGCTTCAACTGGGTTGTAGTAATACTATCTGAAAGATTGAAGACATCTGGAAGTCATTACCTAGTTTCCACTAATCAGTCCAGTAATTTTTCATGCTATGTTGTGGTTAATCTATTACTTATGATCCCTGTAGATTTTTGCACATCTTTGAGTGTAGTAACATCTAGTAGAGATGTTGCAAGTGCATTAAGTGTTTTAGCAATTTTGTTAACAACCACCTCTACTATTGTTTTCTAGCCTTGGTGCTACATCACTAACACTGCTACCTTCTTGCCTTCCTCTAAGCGCATCGAGAAGGTTGCGGTGTTCCCAAAAATTTCTGGAAGTGGCTGCTATTCTATGAGAGATATTGTGACCTTTTTAGTACTAGGATTCAACATTACAAACAACTGCATTTGTTGGCCCTAGAAAATGGATCCACCTCCTCTTATCATGCTAACTATTCTAACCACCTCATTTAGGTGACTCATCACTGGTCGGTACATAGATGGATCCCCACCACTTATGCTTCCCCATTGCTCTTGTTTGCTCAAAAACCATTTTCAGTATTCTTACAACCATTGGGCTATTGTAGTGATGTCTAACACAGTTGTTTTAGTGGTAGGTGGAGGTGGTGGCTACTACTCCTCTACTAAATGATTATTATAGGCATTTTATCTTTCATCATCTCTATCCAATTGGTAGTTAGAGCATGTCTGATAACATCATTTTTATAATGGACAATCCCTCCCCTCCAACAAAGTTTTTTGATGAAGCATTAAAAGGGGAGTGCCTTCCTTTCATGTTCATTCTCTTTAAATCACTTCTCCATCTCCAGATAGATCAACTATGGAAAGTTGATAGGGAATTTTTCACTCAAAGTAGTGCACATGTGGGAAAAAAAGACAATGATCTTGTTGGGCCTCACTATGGGGTTTATGTGGAAGGCTACAATCTTGTAGTGGTCCTTTTTCTTGGTGTGAGTGCACCAAACTCTTTGCAGTCAACACCATAGAACCATCAAACCCATTCCTTTTGATGCTATGGTCTTTCTACATTGAAATCTCAGTGAGATTCATCCCAATTATTAGCAACCCAAGAACTTCAAAAATGGCATGCATTGAGTAGGACACTAAGTTGTCCTTGATTTTGACCATTGAACCAGCTTGCCTATTATTCTAGAATAAGAATGTCACTTCCATGTACCACTCCCCAATGGAAGTGATAATTGGCCACATAGGAGAGGTTTTTAGTTGGTCCTATACTTCTTTAGGTGCTTACTCTAGGAAAGAGCCAAAGTTTAACTCCTGTACCACTATTTTTTGGACCTCCCTTGATTTGACTTGATTCAAGGAGGCTTCTGTCAAGGTCACCTAAAGGTTTTCTTATTAAGATAATGCCTCATCCCACTAGGAATGTTCTGTTATTGCTACTAGTTCTAGAATCTGATGAATAGATTCCACCTTAGCCTCTTTCCTAAGAGGAACCATGGCATGGGTTGTAAGTGGTCCTTCTTGGGCTTATTCTTAGCCCCTTCCCATTCTTGGCCATTTCTCTCTTGGTTGAAATGGTCCTCCTTCCTACGTGTGTTTTCCTTTCAGTGCCATCTGCAATCACAACACATCTATGAATTAGTAAATATACCATGTAACTTTGAATATTTAAATACCTTATCTCATTAGTTAGTTACACTTGGCTAAGGTTGAACCCTGGTAGATTAATTATTTTATTCTTATTTTATTAATTAACTTTTATTATAAGTGTCGCCAGAGCTTGTTGGAAGAGTTTAACTTTTATAATTTGGTGTTTAAATGTTGATTTCTTAGTTAAACCTTTGTGGGAGTTAGAAAAATAGTGAAAAAGTTTTGGTCAAAAATTATACATTGATGGTTCCCATGACTAAGAGCTTACCTCTAGTAGCTATAGGGTTGAAGAACAAAGTGATTTGTATAAATGGTAAGAAACTTATGGGCTTTAGAAGGTTCCGAGCTTTAAAAATTTGAAAAACTTCCTTGGCATTTGTGAGAAAATGTGAAAATTTCTAAGGGGTTGCACATTTATACTATTTTTTCACTACGTTGATGGGGCCTCATATATGAGGCCTTGTATATGCATGGGCTCTGTAGATTGGGCCCATTTATGGAGTTTGTAAATAAAATTTTCAAATGTGAATTTCTTGAAAAATACAAAGAAATTTTGAATGAATTTAAAGTCCATGGAGTTCTAGAAAAGCCAAGACAATGATGAAATCATTGAAGAGGATCTTTGAGAGCTCAAAAATTGAAAAATTTGATGGTGAATGCATGCATTGAACAAAATATGTAAAAGAGCACATGGTTGAATGAAAAAGATGGGTGTACAGAAGATTATGATTGCAAGAATACCTAAGGATAAGGTACTTAATAAACTACACCAAGAGCTATGCAAGTGGGTCCTCCTCATAGTAGGCACATGCCTTGTCTATGGTTTCATAACCTTAACTTAAGGAGTCTGTGGATCCCATAGGTGATTAATGGTTGATGGAAGTTAAATACCAGAACCTGGAAGATTCTATCAAAGAATTCAAGTATGTTAGATAAAGACACCGAATCAAAAACATGGACATGAGTAGTGAGATGAGTTACAGGCAACATAAACAGATGATGGAGAATGTGGAATGGAATTCCAAATTGAGGTCATAAGAAGTCCATTATGGATTTTTTTTTTAAATGACCTAAGAAGATCCATCCTCAGTCTAGACCAAAACCAACCACTTTTAATGACTTTGAATTGCCACTCCAAGATCAATCCACCTTCCCAAGACACAAAAGTATTCCCACAAAATAACCATCATTCCATAAAGAGAAGAAAATAGAAGTAGAAAGTGAGAGAGGGCCTTAGTTAGAGGGGACCTTCAAGAATGAGTAATATATCTTTTTAGTCCCATAACCAGTGCTTGTAGCCTGTTTATTTGTCCAAGCGGTGTGCTTTGAATTCCCATCATGTTTTTTGTATTTTTTTTTTGTTTTTTATTTTTTTGGATGAGAACTACACCATGCAAAAAATTTATTCAACTTCCTATTATTGGTCAACATGGAATGGTAAGAAGTCTATGAAAACACTCATGCACTTGAGCAAGTCAAAGAGTACAAATAGTATTGAGTTCCCTTGAGGTCACACTCTATGCAAACTTTTGAATCCTTTCCAATTCTAGAAACTACCAAGGTCACAAATTTATTAGAAGTTTATTTAATGAAAAGGGACCTCAAACTTTCAAGACAAGGAAAATCACAGAGTTTGTAGATGTGTGGATGTCGTGGACTCATTACCTATTCCATGAAAAAAAAAATCATGTCTTAGCCATCGGTACAAAAATTAAGAAATAGAAATTAGATATTAGGAAACAAAACATTAAGCATAAACCACCATTAGTTACAACTATAACACCACTGTGTCCTATTGGCATCAAGCATATTTATTAACAAAAAATTAGAAAATCACACTAAAATAAAGTAAAATACATAAGAAGGTGTAAAGTACACAAGAAAGAGTTAAATGTACTAATGATGTTGTAAAACAAAAAATGGTGTAAAATAGAAAGTTTTAAAATCAAAAAGGTGTAAAATAAATAATTTGCAAAACAAAAATGTGTAAAAAAAATAAAAAAATTGAGAAGCCATGTATATAATTAGTATAGATGGCCACCTTCCCTATGACTAAGTTGGAAAGAGGAGATTTGAAAAATTGAGAGTGGTTTCCTATCCATTGAGGAATTTGTTGCACTACCTTGCATTGGCTTGTGAAAGGGATTTATTTGTTGGATATTGACTAATTGTTTTTTCTTTGGGCTTTCAAGTTTGTATATGATCATGACCCCAAAAGGAAAGGTTTCATCAATTATATAAGGCCCATCCCACAATGTTTGGAATTGGGTTTTTTGAGGTACGTGTGTGGGATTCCAATAGAGAACCTGTTGGCGACCGTTTGGGACATGACCGCCAACAAGTGTCCTCGAACAGGATTTAGGTGCCTGTTGGTCTCTGGCAACATCAAGGCCCAGATACCTCCAAATAAACTCAGTAGTTAATGTGAGTATGTGTGTGTGCTATTGCGGCATGCGGTTGTGAGAAATGTAACGATTGCGTTGTGTGTAAACTACAAATGACTTACTTTAAAGAGATTCAGCCAACTTTGCCAACTACTGTGAGTTGTTGAAAGTTTCCTATTTTGTTCAACTGCCTAGTCTATGTAGTCCTTATAATACCTACTTGTAACAAATAATATTGCAAAAACATTTGAGCACAACTCCGCAAATCTACTCCTAATTTTTCCTAGAGAAAGAGATAGTTCTACAAGAAAACTAGAAATAGAGCAAGATTCGATGGAAATAGACAGAAAAGAAAGGAAAGCAGATTTGTGTAGACCTCAAATATTTAAACAAGGTAAAATGACACGAGTAAACACTTCGCAATAAAGCTATCCCAAATTCAATATCTATGAATTGTTCAAACTTCCAAGGCTCAAACAAGCAATATCTTCAAGACAATCCTACTATGCTACCAAAAATTGCTGCGTAAACTACCACGTACGAGACTCCATTTTGACTAGATAATAGATGTCAACGATTGCATTCAAACAGAACCTTTAAAAGACTTGACAATTTCTGATTGAAATACCACGAGAATTCACTTTAAAGATAAAAAGAAGCTATTCTGGTCCCATCAAAATACCAAAGATTTTCTGAACCCTCTCGACTACTGAATTGTTCAACGGCGTGACTACAAACAGAGGCTCTCTTACAACAATCCCAATAGCAGTTCCCACACGTTGCACAATAATGAAATTTACTACTAAAATGCTCTTAAGGCTTTTAAACACAAGCGCTTCTATGGCAAAATTTTAATAGAAATTTCTATCGGGCAACAAGAACAGTAAGAGCAATCTAAAAATCCCAAAATTACTTGCCAAGGATGATACTATCTAAACCACTAGCTAAACAATTTAAACAAAAAATAAATAAAACATAACTCACAGGACTATGACAAAGAGGCTGAAATATTTCCTTTAGCAAGCCATCTTACAAGCAATCATCTTTACAAATCTTCTTTACAAACGTTCTTCTCAAGACCCCAAAGTGTGTCTTCAAGTGAGAGCCTAAGTACTAGCTAATAGCTTTTCAAAGTATGATCTCCAAAAATGTGATGTATGAGACCTTCCCCCAAAAATTCCTTTTTCTTCCTTAACCCCTGAAGCCTTTTTATAGCGTTCCAAGGTAGTCAAAGTAGTTACATATTCAAAAATATCTTACCTAACTTCTCTCCCAAGTAACTTGCCCAGCAAGTTAGGGAGTATTAACTTAGGAAGTTAGGAAGTTAGGAGATAAATATTGCTTTTGAAAAATAAATCCATAATTTCATATAATTATTTACAATTATAGCTTTAATAGCCTTTCATTTTTTACTTGTTTTAAAATTTTCAAGAATGCTTATTGAAGTTCTTAGTGATTTTATAAACAAGGTGATAACATAATATCTACCTTGGCATAAATGTTGTTGGTACCTTAATCCTAAATAATTCATGTCCACTTTCACCCGTATGAAAATGGCTGGAAAAATTAAATTTGAAATATCAAGCCCAAATGTGAAGGCGCCAAGCTTGGAACTGCCAGCAACTAATTCAAATTATCTTGCCCTGCTGAAAATCATTACCAACAACTACCATCACGGGAGAAGGCTCAGCCACCACATTAGGAAATGTCGCCTTGTGTCCCATAAGATTCTGCAACCATTCTAACCTTCGCCTCTCACAAGTGCTCTTCCGATTTTGATGATTACATAGAAATTTTACAAGGTGTTTTATCCTTGAGCAGAGCAAATTCGTATCTGCTGTCGAAGCCGATGTTGTCGCGCTTCAAGGAGAAGCTTCCGCTGGATCTGTGAAATCTAGAACTGCCACTACCCTCGGCGTACGCGGACGAGGCATCTTTGGATCGATCAAACCCTTGATCACACTTGGAAACCCTATCAATCCTAGATGAGGTGAAGACTTGCTCCTTTTCCCACTGGCTGCACCTCCCTCTGCCAGATCTGTGCCTTCCTCAGCCAGATCTGGTCAAAGCCGAGGTCCTAGCCGCCGTGCACGCGATTGAGGCTTCTCTTTCATCTACCACTAACTTCTCATCTATCGTTGTGCATCCTCCCATCGCTGGCCATCTATCCTCTGCTTGCGCGTAGTCCTCCCTCGCAGGTTCTGGAAGTATTCCTTGAGTATCTGGAGCCATTTCTGGCAATGCCGATGCCCAGGGTGATGCCCAAGCCCAAGCCGATGTCGACGTCTCTGATATTTTTGCTGTTTTATTCAATTTTTTCTACAACAGAAACCTTCTCATCCTTTTTTTGCTATTCCAATCTTTAATAAAGGCATTTTAATCTTGCTTTCCAAAAAGACCTCAACATCAAAATTATTTACCAGTGGATGTTTCTTCAAAAATACCCATCGACTCTCAATACTAAAACTGCAAATTTACAACTAGGAATTATGCTAATTTTAAATAAAATATTCCAACTGTTCCATGGAATGGCCAAATGTGCCAACATTTCTGCCCCCTCATTTCAAGACTAAAACATACTGAAAATTTCACTAAATTTTTACAGCTGAATAGAAATCTTTTTTGAGGAAAATTCCCATTTCACATAAGGTGTGACAAGACAAAAACCTCATTCCTAAGCAAAATCAAACTATACACAAGAAACTATACATCATCAAGTCCTCCATGGACTATTCTTGGGATGGAAACTGAATTGTGAGGGTTACCCGAGTGGGAATCCTCATCTCTCTAACTATTTCGTAGGAAATCTCTGATGTGATGAAGGTGGTCTTGTTGCTCTCGGGCTTGGTAGAGCTCTCACCTTGATCTAAATGAGTTTTCTCTTTGGCACTTTTCTCATTTTTCTTTTCGGATTAGCTCTTCTGTTCTTCTCCATTAGGTCCTTCATTTTCCTCTCGAGAGACAAAAGCTTCTCCCCATCCCCATGATGACTCTTCATAGGTTGGTAGTTCTTCTCCTTTTTCTTCTTCTTTGGAACAATCTTGATATCACCCCCAAACATTGGACTCTATATCCAAACCTCTAGTAAGAAAATAAAATTCATCGGACACCCAAGCCATAAAAGGACACTCCTTTGGAGCTCCACAAGATCTAGCCTTTAGATAAGCCTTCAATACATGCTCAGGGCTACATCCCATCACATATGGAATAAAATGCTTTCTCATTGCTCTCTCAAGCTCCATTAGCTCTTTCTAACCTTCACTACTAAACTTGAATTGAAAGATGATGAAATCTTAAGCAATCTAGCCCTCTTTTTATAGGTACTAAAAATTTGAACTCCCACCCAAGTGTCTTCAACCAAGCTTCCTTCTTTTTAGCCATTCAAACCATTTGTCACAATCCTCACTAAGTGGTGGATGAGCCATCTTTCCCACTTGTCAAACTTGTAGAATTCCACTTGTTTCACTTGTAGGCTTCCACTTACCTCGCTTGAGGAAAGATAATGTTCCAAATATAAATAAAGCATAATTAAATATAATAATGGACACTATACTCCTAGTAATATTTACATAATACTATATACATATATTATTTTGTGTAATGACATCTTCAAGCTATATGCAATTGTCCCAAATAATGTTTTATATGCAAAACATTATATGGAAATTGCAATTCCATGCCATCCAAGGTTGATAATTTGTAAGTATCCTCTGATAATTGCTTTGTAATTTGAAAGGGACCAATCCATGTCAGGATAAACTTATTTGGTTTCTTCATATTCCATAATAGTACAAGGTCTCCTATCTTGAAAGTTCTTTTCAAACCCTTTCTATCAAACCATCTTTTAACTTGAGAGGTATTCTGTAACAAATTATCCCTTGCTTTATCTACTTCAGCTTCTCTTTTAATGAGCAAAATCATGAAACTCCTATCTTTATCAGTGTTTTCACTATATTTTGTACAAATTCAGAAGCTAAACTTATAATCTTGTTTGTAATTCTTGCTGGCAAACCATAAACTAAGTTATATGGTGATGTCCCGATAGCTTTCTAGAATCTGATTCGATCTGACCATAATGCGGATTGTAGATAATCGATCCAATTTCCTGGATTCCCATCCATCGATTTCTTGATATAAGCGATAAGCTTTTTATTGGTGGATTCTGCTAGGCCATTTCCTTGAGGATAATAATTTGATGAGGAAAATAAGAAAATGAATTTTTTAGATGCCCATCTAATAAACTCTTCGGATTTGTAGGCAGGTCCATTGTCTGACACTAACACTTCAGGTAGAGAAAATCTACTTAGAATTTGATCTTCTAAAAACTTAATCACGTCTGATGCTGAACTTCCTCTTAGAGATTTTGCTTCAGACCATTTAGTGAAATAATTAGTAGCTGTGAGAATAAACTTGTGTCCAGCTCTTGAAGGAGTAATTGTATCAATAAAATCCAAACCCCATTGCTGAAATGGTCTATCTGCAACTACTGGCTTTAAAGGGGCTCTAGCCCTTTTAATCTTGGGCCCATGAATTTGACATTTATAGCATTTTTGAATCTTTGAACTAATGTCTTGATACAT
>MNCI01023457.1:414047-434390 GCA_015680685.1 Gnetum montanum | reverse complement strand
TTAGGAAGTTAGGAGATAAATATTGCTTTTGAAAAATAAATCCAATAATTTCATATAATTGTTTACAATTATAGCTTTAATAGCCTTTCATTTTTTACTTGTTTTAAAATTTTGAAGGACGCTTATTGAAGTTCTTAGTGATTTTATAAACAAGGTGATAACATAATATCTACCTTGGCATAAATGTTGCTGGTATCTTAATCCTAAATAATTCATGTGCACTTTCACCCGTATTAAAATGGCTGGAAAATTTAAATTTGAAACATCAAGCCCGAATGTGAAGGTGCTAGGCCTGGAACTGCTAGCAACTAATTCAAATTATCTTTCCTTGCCGAAAATCGTTACCAACAACTGCCATCACGGGAGAAGGCTCAGCCACTACATTAGGAAATGTCTCCCTGTGTCCCATAAGATTCTGCAACCATTCTAACCTTCACCTCTCACAAGTGCTCTTCTGATTTTGATGATTATACAGAAATTTTGCAAGGTGTTTTATCCTTGAGTAGAGCAAATTCGTATCCGCCGCTACCGTCTTCGAAGCTGGAGTTTTCGCGCTTCAAGGAGAAGCTTCCACTAGATCTGTGAAATCTGGAACTACCACCGCCCTCGGTGTACACGGACGAGGCATCTCTAGGTCGATCAAAACCCTCGGTCACACCTGGAAACCCTATCAATCCTAGATGAGTTGAAGACTTGCTCCTTTGCCCGTTGGCTACGCCTCCCTCTACCAGATCTACGCCTTCCTCAGCCAGATCTGGTCAAAGCCAAGGTCATAGCCGCCGTGCACATGACTGAGGCTTCTCTTCCATCTGCCGCTGACTTCTCATCCATCGCTGTGCATCCTCCCGCCATTGGCCATCTATCCTCTGCTTGCGCGTAGTCCTCCCTCGTAGGTTCTGGAAGTATTCCTTGAGAATCTGGAGCCATTTCTAGCGATGTCGATGCCCAAGGTGACGCCCAAGCCCAAGCCGATGCCAACGTCTCTGATATTTTTGCTATTTTATTCAGCTTTTTCTGCAACAGAAACCTTCTCATCCTTTGTTTGCTATTCCAATCTTTAATAAAGGCATTTTAATCTTGCTTTCCAAGAAGACCTCAACATCAAAATTATTTACCAGTGGATTTTTCTTCAAAAATACCAATCAACTCTCAATACTAAAACTGCAAATTTACAACTAGGGATTGTGCTAATTTTAAATAAAATATTCCAACTGTTCCATGGAATGGCCAAATGTGCCAACAGAACCTTATCTCCCAATTGAAATTTTACTTTCCCTATTCTAAGATCATGACATTGTTTGTTGAATTTATTGTGCACTTCATTCAAAGACAAGGCTACCAATCAATTTTCATCTAACACATTGAGGTTCATCAATCTTTCTTTTTGTGATAAACTTAGTTCAAAATACAAGTCACAGGCTATTAAGAGTGTATAGAGCTCGAATTGAATTGAGAGTGATGGAATGTTTTTGTACACTAACTCATAGGGAGAGTAGTCAATCGGGAGTTTTCATGTTGAGCGGTAGGCCCAAACGGCATCATTGAGTTTTGTGCTCTAGTCTCTCCTCTATTTGCTAATAATTCTTGTTAAAATATTTTTGATCTCCCTATTAATCACCTCTGCTTGACCAGTGGCTTGGATGTGATAGGGGGTTGTTAATTTATGTTCAACCCTCAAGTGTTGCATGAGTTTTTGAAAAGTCGCACCTATAAAATGGGTTCCATTATCAGAAATCAGTGCACATGGCATCCCAAACCTATTCACAACATTTTTTTGTACAAATCAAGCAATAGTGGATGATGTACAGTCAATGACAACTATTGCTTCTACCCATTCAGTATAGTAGTAAACAAAAAAAATTATATATTCCTTCCCATTGGACATGGGTGTGATGGGATCCATGAAATCTCTGCCTCATATATTAAAGGGTTCTAGTAGCTAAATCCACTATTGAGGATCCTTCATTTGTGTAGTCATCCCAACATCTCGTTGACAACATTTAAAAGATCAAACATATTGGTGGACATCTTTGAATATTGTGGGCCAATAGGATCTTTCCATTAGGAATTTTATGGTCATGCATTCTCAGTGTAGTGGCCTCTGCAAGGGCCTTCATGAGCATCCTAGAGAATGCACAATTAATCTACATCAGGTACACACCAACGAACCATGCCATCAGCACACACCTTATAAAGGTGTCTATTGATTTCCATGAAGTGCTTAGCTTGATGAAAAAATTGTTATTTCTTTCTATGGTCTACATCTTGTGGTATCTCCTAAATAACAAGATTAGTGAAAATGCCATCATACCATTTTGATTCTATAGGCATGTGCTTGTTCATTGCACCCGCAAAGAGGAGTTCATTAGGAAATAGATCAAATAATGGACTTTCCTCCTCTTTGTTATCCCATTGCAATCAAGGCAAGTGATCAATGACAACATTCTTAGTCCCCTTTTGATCTACCATTGTAAGATCAAATTTTTGCAATATCACCATCCACTGTATGACATGGGGACTTACCTTTGGCTTGTTCATGAGGAAGCAAATCGCACTGTGATTAGTGTGCACAAATACATTATATCCAAGCACATAGTACCTAAACATTTCTAGAGCATACACCATTTCCATCAGTTCTTTTTTTGTGGTGGATTAATTCAATTGTGCACCCACAATGCTTCAAGTTGCACAGTGGCCGTAATATGGACATTTCTTATCATCCAACTGTGTAAGCATGAATCCCAAGGTGTAACTAGATGCAGCTGTCATGATATGAAATGGTTTGAACTAGTTTAGTGTTCATAGGATTGGAGTCTCTACAAGCTTCTGTTTGAGACTCTAGAATGCATTTTCACATTTCTTAGCCCAAATGATGGAAGCATCTTTCTTTGTTAGCTTGACCAATGATATTGCGATCTTAGAGAAATTCTCTATAAATCATCGGTAGTAACCAATGTGTCCAAGGATTGACCAAACATCTTTGATAGTTTTTGGTTAGTAAGTGATTCCTTGGATGATCCTTATCTTTTTAGGGTCTACCTTGATCCCTTCCTATGAAATTAAATGCCCCAATATAATAGCCTCTTAAACCATGAGATGGCTCTTTTTCCAATTGAGCCGTAGATTTTTCTACATACATCTTTTTAGTACTTGCACAAGCCAGTCCAAGGCTTTCCTTAATATAGCACTATAAGTAGAAAAGTCATCCATGAAGACTTCCACTCTGCTACCTATTTGTTGCTAAAAGATGCTTAATACTAGATGTTGGAAAGTGGTAGGAGCATTGCACAGACCAAAAGGCATCTTATGATATGCAAAGGTTCCCTAGGAACTTGTGAATGTTGTTTTGGCCTAATCCTCTAGTGTAATCTAGATTTGGTTATAGCCACTATAACCATCTAGAAAACTATAATAGCAATGCCCATATATGGTGTTCAACATTTGATTAGCAAATGACAACAAAAATTGATCTTTGAATGTTGACATGTTTAATAGCTTAAAGTCAATACAAACTCACCATTTGTCACCTCTCTTTGATACTACCACAAGTGGGCTGATCCACTTATTATTCACAATGGGGTAGATGAATCCTACCTTATGGAGTTACTCAATCTTCTCTTTGATAATTTGCTTCAATTTTTTGTTCAACTATTATTGCGGTTGTCTCCTTGGCTTCATGGATAGATTAGTGTAAATGCAATGCTAGCATATTCATGGATCAATTCTAGTGAGTTCAAGATATGACCAAGCAAAGGTTGTTGGTCATTTATTGACCACTTTCAATAGTTTTTCTTTCTGTTTAGGAGCAAGTTTGGCATTGAATATGACTAGCTTGCAATTTTTTAAGAATGCATATTCTAGGCTAGCATGTAGAGTTTTCAACTCTAAGGGCTCTTGTTTACAATTCTTAAGATTCTTCAACTCTCTTGAATTGGTATCAATGTTTTCATCATCAAAGAGTTGGTGATGAACTTGCTTTAGTTCATGCATGCCTGTGACATAAAGTGCATGTTAGGCTCTCAATAAGTTCCATGCACATTATGCTACTATCAAAATCAATAGTCAGCCACTAGGTGCCCTCTTGTTTTGTGGCTATTGTGTATAGACACCTTTGAATATTTGCCTCATGTGCATAATGCTTGCATGTGAAAATAGATGCATGTTTCACAAACTAGAGTTTTTGCATGCAATTGCACCATGTATCACTGTACGCGACGCATGAAACTCATCTCTTCTCAATCTTTTCAAATGCATTTTCTTTAAATATCTCTAGGAAAAGATTTCTAATGCTCATTCTTGCATCAATAGTTCTTATCCATGTCCTTCCCATAATGATTGGGAAGTTCCCTTTACAAATTTCAACCTTGATTACTAGGAGATTAGCAAGATAAGATCACCCACAGATAGTGGTCGCAATGTCTTTGACCAATTTTAATGAAATACTGATACTCTGGTCTACTAGTTCAAATCTAATATTGCTCTTCTTGAGAGGCAATAGGTTCTAGGTAGCATACATCTCATGAGATATTAAGTCCACACCAGAACTAGAATCAAGAAATGTTTTACATGGTTCATTCCCAACAATCTATAAATAGATAAGAGGACTGCCAAGATTAGCCAATTTCCTAGGAAGGTTGCCATCCTAGATCCAATTAAATATGACATGGATGAGCATAACAGTATGGATTTTGGATGGAATTTAGTTTGAAGGGAACCCAATGGAATGGTTTGTAGAGGATGAAGTAGAAGTAGGATGATCAGTCGCTTGAGTCTATGAGGGCTTAGTAGGACTGTTGGGTTGGAAGAATGGTCTTTTATGAGCATGAGGTTCCAAACCCTTTAGTTGATGAACTAGTTGTAAATTGATGGCCTTGGTAGCATTACATTGCTATAGTTGGACTAGAAGTTCACCTTGCATGGATGGAGTAGGTGGTAGCTATGTTGAGGGTTGAGGAACAAATGCAAAAATAGGAGGAGAATAAGGATAAAAGGTGGTATTCCTTCTTAAATTTGGAGAATGAGTTTTGTAGTATTCGGGAGGATGGTAGTAATGTTTAAAAGAGAAATATGACTAGAAGAGTCATATGGAGAAAGGAGTTGCTAAATATAAATATCCATATGGATCTCATTGCTTGTAAGGGTACTACTTCCTTGGTGGTGGCATCCCCCACGACTGTGGTTGGTGCCATTATTGATATTATTCATACGATTGTGATGGAGTTCCACTTGGCTAATATTATTGTTGCTGGTGAAATTTCCAAGGATTGCCTTGAGGATAAGGAAATCTTCTGGGTGTTTGTCTTCTTGCTAGTCAAGGATTTAGAGCATACACCCCAGACTCATATAAGTATGACATGATGGTGTAACATCCCCTAGGATGTTTATATTGGTAGATGTCACACCTAGCATCATCATTTGATTCAATTTATATAACTTCATCTACTACAAAAATCTTGCCCTTACCCCTTTGATACGCACGTTCAACTTCTTTTTGCCTTCTATAGTTATGATCACTACTCTACTCTCATGATTCTTTGATGATTTTCAAAGTAGTTTGAAATTTTTCATCCAAAAAATTCCACATTTTATCCACCTTAGCTGAAATTTTAGACATAGACTTTTGAATCAGTAAGATCTTTTTGTTTACCACCTCATCAAGTGGTGATTCCTTCTCACTATCACAAAATTATACTTTCCTCTTTTTGATGGAAGGATCCATATTATATTTCTCTACACTTTCATGTTTCCTCAACTCTCCTTTTTCTTTTACTACTTGATCAATTAGCCTTTGGATCTGATGAGCTATTAGTTCAGATAATCTCCTTGGATGTAGACCCCAAGAGTTCTCCTCGTTTATGATCTAAGTCCATGTATGATATGGAAAAGTTGTTCCTGCTGAGAATAACCATGGCCAAGGCATTAGTTTATGAGAGAATAGTATCTGTTTATGGAATTGTCCAAGGGTTCATGGTTTTCTTGCTTCTATCCTTGGATCTACCTTCTAAAATTAGACACTATGGAGTATGTCTGATATTTATCATAAAATAGCTCTAGTATTGTACTCCACTTGCAAATGGATTCTAGCTCCAAGGTCTAGTACCGGCTTTCTACTTCCTTGATGATTGTCCTAGGAAATAGCTTTAATTTCTACCAATCATTTTCAATATTCTATAAGGCATAGACATTGTGAAAACTTAAATATGTGTCTATGGATCAAAGTTATATTCCCCTCAAATCTAGAAATATTATTCATATCAAGTCATCTGATTCAACTATCCTTCACATGCCTAGTTGGAATTTTTATAGCCTCTACAATATTTAACATGCTCCGAGTTGCTACAAATGGCTCATCATCATCATTATTTCAATAACATTAATGATTTCTTCTACTACCCATTTAGTCATGGTGGGTCTAGTGATCATTATTATTATCCCACTATTCAGTTCCATCACAATTGTGCTTTCTGTGGTATTTGTTAGAACTAGAAGAGGAAGAAAAAGATGCAAATGATGAGGGTAAAGAGGAAAGAGGACTATCACCACCATGGTATCTTCCAACTCTTCTTCAGTTATCATGACCACATTCATTAGTTTTCTTATCCTCGTAACACTTATCTAAGTCCCTGCCTTGACTACGATCTTTACTTGAATCTAGGTTGTTGATAGTGGACTATAGATTCAGGGTTGTACCCCCATCACTAGTAACAAGGGGTGGAGAATCTTCATGTTAAGAGCCCCAAAAGGAAGGATCCTCATTGTCATCTTGGTTAAGTAAGAACAAGAGATTGGTGAACTGTTTCCCCTTCATAATCTCATTCTGCTTACCCTAGTGTCAATCTCTCCTACATTGTGTTTCAGTGGAACGGTAGTCTCGATAGTCTTAATCATGCATAACATACTCCTCTTGAATTTTGTGGATGTCCAACCTCTTAAGAGTTTAAAGTAGCATCACTGGTATAGATCAATTAGGAGGCATTACAATGTTGCCTTCTATACCATGCCATCATAGTTGTTCATCCTAATGCAGGATGAAGGTGAAATCAAGCACATACTCATCTAGATGAGCATACACCACCTTGCATTCTTGAGGGACAAGTGGTTTAGTATCATCACACCTATGAGAAGAAGACATTTTTTGAAACAAATATTTTATCACTGTGCTTGTGTGATTATGTTATTTATGATGATTTTGACCTTAGGTTTTGTCCAAAAATGTTAATGATGTTCACTAGACCTAAATAGTGCATGCTTCAACAAATAGAGTCCCTAATAATGATGCCAATGATGAGCGGTTGAGGTACCCTTATGCCCAACCATATGAATCACGAAGCATTCATGCGTGATCTAGTCAAATTCTACATGTACTATCTGAATTCGTTGGTCTCCGACTGGAATGAAACAGAAACCAAGAGATCCCCAGACAAGCATAGAAGACCCTACCTTCGCTTGAGGGCAAGCTGGAATTAACGAAGGTAGAGTACCTTGAATGGTCTGCACGCGGATCATACAAGGATTTCCCTGAACATACACTAATATTTTGTACGTTGGGTTATATGTAAATGGTGTAACAGATGTAAAACCGAGCGTAAACGTACAAGAATGTAAATAGTAAGCACACAAGAACAAACAAAAACTATAACAAATCTTGGCCAAAAATGTAGCAATAGTATTGCATAATAAAGATTACAATGCACTGGTCTAGACGTAGTTGTGGGTCTGACACAAGGCGGATGAAGAGCCCCAGTGATGCAGAGGGAAGAGAGTATACTGGTTTGGACTACAGGCACAGCGTAAAGGATGTATGCTCAGCGTGCAGGGTTGAAGTCCAGCGTACAGGATTTTTTGCTCTGGTTTCTCAAAATTGCCCCCAACCTCGTCAAAAATTGGGATTTTTATCCAATTTTTGGGCATTGGATTTGGATCTAGAAGGGTATGAGTGGCCATGGGTGAGAGGATTTCGGGTCAGATGACATGTGGCTACATAGTCCGAGTGCATAGAAAATTACAACTGTACAGCGTACAGCATGCCAACGTACAGGATGCCATCGTACAAGATGCCAGCATATAGCATGCTAGCGTACATGGATGCCAGCGTACAGCATGCCAGCATACAGCTTGCCAGCGTACATGGATGCTAGCGTACAACATGCAGCGTACACCAAAAATGTACCCAGCGTACACACATGAAAATGCTTCATTTTAAGGTCAAAACTTGATTTTTGGGTGCTTGTGATGGCACCCAACAGTTGCCCTACCTCCAGGAGTTAATTTCAGGTGAAAATCTCTCTGTTTGGTGCCTGTTTTGGGCTATTTCTGGTGGTCTACGCCGGGCTGCACGCTGGGCGTGCAGAGTACGTGTGCTCAGCGTACAGGTCATGGAAGTGCATCATTTTGAGGTTGAAACCTGATTTTCAGGTACCTAAGAGCTATTGGGAACCCTGGTGAAGGTCCTGGGAGATCCAAGTGCTCAATTCTAGCATGTTTTGACTCATTTCTGGGGCCCAAAAGTTGCTCTACGTTGGCTGCGCGCTGGGCATACAGGAATCAAAGACCATTATTTGGAGCCCAAAATTTGATTTTCAAGTGCCTAAGAGCTACTAGGGACCTTGGGGAAGGTCCTGGGGGGTCTATACACTTAGTTCTAGCATGTTTTCACTCATTCCTAGGGCCCAAAAGTTGCTCTACGCTGGCTGCACGCTGGGCGTACAAGAATGAAAGACCATCATTTGGAGCCCAAAATTTGATTTTCAAGTGCCTGAGAACTATTGGGGACCTTGGGGAAGGTCCTGGGGGGTCCAGACACTCAATTCTAGCATGTTTTGACTCATTTCTGGGGCCCAAAAATTGTTGTACGCTGGGCATGTATAGGCCAGCATACAGGATGCATACTTAGTGAAAACCAAGTATTTTTAGCTCAAGATTTGCCAAGTTTGATGCCAGATGTCATTGTAGTCTTTTGTGGATCCCAGGGAACCATTTCTTGTTGAGTTTGACTCTACTTGAAGCTATCTGTGAGGCCCTCAGGCTTCAGTCATGCTGGGGAGCATCATGACTTAGCTCGATTCTTGTTGGAGAAGTACTGAGCTCAAAATTTTATGGTGTTTCATTGGCCCCTCTTTGTTGATGCTTGGAGGAATCGACCCGAGAACCGTCGACAAAGAAGTAAAAAATCCCACAAGCAACTTAATAACATTGTCCTTCGACACTTAGCCAGATGTCATCGCACCGTGTTCAGTAGTACATGGGATTGGGGAAATGAAGTTTGTAGCTGGATAGGGAAATGGAAAGTGTGGAGATTGGGAACTGACCAAGGGATTGTGCATGGTAAAGGGGATGCTCTGGTATGTATACGGGTCATGCTGATCCTTGTCAATAGCCATTATTTAGTAGACTCGAAATCAAGACATGATATGTGTGTCCTTTGGTGGAACAAGACTCTTGTTTAGTGTTTAAGAGGACTTGTTGGCCGCATGATGGTGGGTTGTGTTCTCTGGAGGAACAAGCCCCTTGTTTGGTGTTAAAGAGAACCTATTGGTGGAGAGCCAAAGCTATGCAATGAGATGTTACTTGATCTTTTGAGACATGAGTGTTTGTTTCCAAGACAACTGCCTTCCCGCCTGAGGCTTATGGGAAGTGCCAAGGGTCTTGTGGTTCATTTTGCTCTTTGCTCTTTGCTCTTTTCTTTTTCTTTCTTTTTCTTTTTTGTTATTTTTCATTTTTTTTGTTCTTTTTTATTTTTTGGCAAGAGCTTTCTTTCAATTTTGCACTCATGTTCATGTGCCATATTGTGTGTTGTAATTGTTTGAGAGTGTCGCAGCGTGTAACAGTGTGCTCAAGGTTTTGGGGTGTACTGGGTGTATCTAGGAACTGTAACTGGGTAGGAAAGGGAATAAGAGTGTTGGGGAAATGGAGAATGTATTGGGAATGGGGAGTGTACTTTTGAACAGATTGATTAACCTGGTTGCGTGCGTTAGAAACAATGTGACACCTTGTCACCGTGATGAAGTGTATCCATATACGAGCACCACTGGGTGTCATCCTGCAAACACAACTCCAAGAAGACAAGAAAATCACAAGTGAATGAGTTAGCAAACACTTCAGGCATAAATGTGACTGATGCAAATGGAGGCACCATGTGAAACTTAAGGCAAACAAAATGAGCAGCAATAGTGTTGTCAGAGCTGGTGTGATGAATGATGCAACAATCATTGATGAAGAAATGTCATGAATTACAGCAGTAGATGAATGTGCCAGAAATGATTTGGCCAATTTATAGTCTTAGAGGACTATCGTGGATTAGTTTTACATCATAACCCATTGGACATTGTCAGTTTATCGTCGTAGCAGATGGTACGATGCTAGTTTATAGTCATGGAGGACTATGAAGAGGCAAGCTAGTTTATAGTCTTAGTGGACTTTGGTGAATGAGTGTGATAGTTTAGTGTCATGTCAGACAAAGCTCTATGGTGTCGATTTACCATCATGACGCCAGGACATTCCGTGGTATCAGTTTTAAGTCATGATGCCAGGACTTCTCTGTGTGGATGCATGCGTGTGCATCTGTATGATCCTGTAAACAAAAGCTACTAGATAAAACAATATTAAATAGTAACTACAGAAAACATGAACTGAAATGCATCAATAAATAGAAAAAAATGTGAAACGGTGCTAGTTTAAGGCCTTTTCGGGCCATGGTTTAGTTTAAGGCCTTTTCAGGCCATCAGAGAACGTGTAAGCTAATACAATACAAACTAAGGTGACGTATGCACAACGAACAAAGGTGAAGAGTGGGCGGAGATCAGACATGTCTTTGGCCGCAGGGGAGTCTTCATTATGCAGTTGTTTCTTAGTCAGACATAGTCTAGGAGGCATGCTAGTTCGCTCTAGGAGGCTTTCAGTTTTTACCCCTCGTTCGGGTGTTTTAGCTCTAGGTGTTGTGTTTGTTGTTGTGGGTGTTGCTTCAAGAGACTCCTCTCTTAAGACCTATGACATGTCTATGTTGTGGTCAGCTTGAAAGGGAGTGTTTTCACCATGCATAATGACTTGTCCACCTTCATATGGAAGGTGGAATTCTTGATGTATCGGTGAGGAAACAGCTCATTGTTGTGCTAGCCAAGGTCTACCAAGAATCATGTTGAAACTGGGCATCTCTTCTATGACAGTGAATTCTGCACTAGTGGGGAATTGTTCTCCTACCACAAAGGCTAAGTTGATTGTGCCCTTAACTATGACACATGATCCATTGAAATATTTTAAACACATGATTTCTATTGGCATGATCTCATCTGCCATGCCTAGTTTATCGATGATGGAGGATAGAACTACGTTTGTTGCCGCACTGTCATCAACATGCACTCTGTGAATGGTACATTTCCTGACACACACACTACTCGATAATGGAGCTGTTGTGACTTCCCCTTATTCAGGGCTACGTTTAACTGCATCATCATGAAAGGCTAAGATGTTTGAACCCAATCCTTGTGGTGTGTGTTGTGAAATTATTGCACAGATGGATTCCATGTTAGCAAGGATGTCCTCTGTAATAGGAATGGATGCTAACATTTACGCTAAGGCTTTGCGATGAGCCGATGATGTCATAACCAAATCGTACAAGCTCATGGTTGTGTTCTTTTGTTTGAGCGTTTGTCTCACTTGGGCCAGTGTAGCTACAAAGTCTGTGTTGTCTGCCATTGTGTTGGTTGCCTTTGTATGGGTTGAGGGCTTGGGCTTGGTTTGTTTGGGATTAGGGGCAGGGCCCCCAATGTTCAGTTGTTGTATATTATGTGTGTCCTTTTTTTCAGCTGTGGGTGTTGTTCGTTGTTCATTTGTCCTCTTCTGCTACCATTTGGTCGGCTTATCCGTGTTGTTGGCAAGGTTGACTCTTGAGGGAGGAGAGGTTGAGACATTTCCTATGGTTGGGCTCAAGGTAAGTGAGGGGCCATCGCGTGGTGGCACTTTTATGACAAATGGGAGTTTAGGAGGTGTTGTTGTTGTTTGACTAGCCTGTTGTGGAACCTTGATGATGAAAGGTTTCTTTGCTGTTATCATTGGTGCAACATGCTAGTTTAACATCTTAGCAGACGACTGTGGTGGTACTTTGACCACAAAGGATGTCTTCAGTGCTTGGGATTGCATTGCATCTGGCCAGTTTAACATCTTATCAGACATATGAGGTGGTGGTACCTTGACCACAAAGGATGTCGTCGGTGCTCTAGGTGGCACCTTGATGATGATGGGAGGTCTCTTGCTCGTGGAGGCGAAGGGGATTGTTGCCTTGCTGGGAGGCACACGAATTACAAAAGGTTGCTGCACAGGTTTAGGCTTAGTATCTATGCCAATGGAGTTTATGACATAGGAGGCATCGTTTGTGCTGGGTTGATTCAGGGTGTTGACGTTTAGTTGGCCCTATTCTATTATTACTTGCAGATCATCCTTTAACACACGGTAGGTGTCAGTATTGTGACCAGACATCTGGTGGTAATGGCAAAATTGGTCTAACTTGAAATGTCGTGGAACCAGGGGCTCATTTGGTGCTACTAAGGTGGGGTTTCTCAGTAGCTCATAGTACCTATCATGTTGGCGGCGAGCATTCTCTGTTATGTGTTTGTATTGGATTTGCCCAGCTTTAAGGAGTTGCTCTAGTAGTTCTGAAGTTCGTGCAGGTAGTGGTGTGTACTTAGAGCGATCCTTGCGTTGAAAATTGGACCTTAAGGTGGCCCCTATTGTTGCAAGTGGGTTGATACTGGTCTTTGTTGTTTTTGTGCTTGCAGCTATAGTTTCTTTTGTTTTCTATTGTTTGGCAATGTGTTGGTTCTTGTAAGCCACATAGGCGGGGTCATTGCTGGTTTGTGCAGCTTGTTCAATGTTCTTGATCTACGTGAAATCTTGGCTCAACGTTTAAGCGCTTAGGTAGTACAGTTTTGACTTAATGAAGTCATTCACAGCTTCCTTCAGAATCATAAGCAAATACTTTTCAGGGATGAGCTCATGCAGTTCGTTAAGGACTGCACTCCATCGTTGGATGAACTTTTGCACAGGCTCAAGTGGTGCTTGTTTCACCTATATCAAAGTGTCTAGGGTTGCTTCAGGCTTCAGGTTGTACTTAAACCTAGTAACGAATTGGTGTAACAGATCCTCAAGTGAGGACATGGAGTTACATGGCAAGGCTCGGTACTAGTCTAAGGCTACACTCGTTAAGGACATAGCAAACATGCGCAAGACTGCATGGGGCCAAGCTTGAAGCAATAGAGTTTCTGATCGAAACATGACTATGTAAGCATTTAGATCTCCCTTCCCGTTGTATTTGGTCAGCTGTGGAAGTTTGATTCCCTTGGGCAAAGCTAACAGTGGCACTGAAGAGCTAATTGGAACATCGTGGTAGAAGTCTAGTACTTTAACTTGTTTAGTGTTTCCCGTTTTGAGGTACTTTACCTCTTCAACTAATGCTTGCATCATTTGTTTGGCTTCTACCCACTCTTGAGTGGTAAGTAGATTAGTTGTTTGGGGAGGTTGTTGGGTTGTCATTTGTTGTTGTGGAGCACTGTTCAGAGTTGTGGTTGTGGGGTGTGGCACGTTGAAGTGAGTGGGTTGTTGAACAAGGGGTATGGTTCCTTGCCTAGCCACAAACTGTGAAGTGATAACCTAGATGTGCGGGATCGATGTAGTGAAAGTAGCCCCATGCGTTTGCGCGTGCGGTATGTACTGGGTGGAGATGGGTGTGGGTAATCTCTGTTGGGATACCGGTGCTTGTGTACTCATTGATACTTGGTGAGTGGTCATCTATCCCATGTGAGGATGGAGTGATGGATTCACGTAGGCATGAGGACTAAGGGTGTGGTATGAATCCTCAGGTTTGGATTGTGCCTCGAAGTCATCTACATCATGTTGGTTTTGGAGCTTCTCAGTGGCTCGCCGTGTGTTTTGGCCCCTTGCCAGAAGGAGCTGGGAGATGGATCGATGGTGAGGCTTAGAAAGGGGGATGATGTCATATACAGAGGGGGCGAATTCATGACCTCCCATGTATATGTGCTCAAAGTTTCATTTTGCCTCCTGTTCTGTGTGGTCAATAGGAAGGTTGGCCTAAATCTTCACACAGATGTAGTTATACTGTTCTTGTGTGAGGACTGTGAAGGCACGTGCGTTGGAGTTTTGGGACGATTCCATGGTAATGTGTGCTTGGGCAAGGTGATCCATGTTCGTGGTAGTCAGTACTTAGACCGGCTTGATGTTAGGTGTAAATTTCAGAAAATTTGGCTTTAAAACGGATGTGTTTTGTGTGTTTTTGTTGAAAAAACACTGTAGCGGTACTGTAGCAGCGTAAACACTGTAGCAGCATAGACACTATAGCAGCGTAGACACTATAGCAGCGTAAACACTACGTTTGAACAGGTAACGTGATCAGCGTTTCGATTAAACAAAAAACAAATCAGACCCTCCTTCTAGTGCCATTTTCTGTACTGTCCGAAATCGTCGGTCTCCGGCTGGAATGAAACAGAAACCAGGAGATCCTTGGACAAGCACAGAAGACCCTACCTTCGCTTGAGGGCAAGCTGGAATTAACGAAGGCAAAGTACCTTGAATGGTCCGCACGCAGATCAAACAAGGATTTCCCTGAACATACACTAATATTTTGTACACTGGGTTATATGTAAACGGCATAACAGATGTAAAACCGAGCGTAAACGTACAAGAATGTAAATAATAAGCACACAAGAACGAACAAAAACTATAACAAATCTTGGTCAAAAATGTAGCAACAGTATTGCATAATAAAGATTACAATGCACCGGTCTAGACACAGTTGTGGGTCTGACACAAGGCGGATGAAGAGCCCCGGTGATGCGGAGTGAAGAGGGTATGCTGGTTTGGATTGCAAGCACAGCGTGAAGGCTGTATGCTCAACGTGCAGGGTCGAAGTCTAGCATACAGGATTTTTTGCTCTGGTTTCTCAAAATTGCCCCCCAACCTCGTCACAAATTGGGGTTTTTATTCGATTTTTGGGCATTGGATTCGGATCTGGAAGGGTATGAGTGGCCATGGGTGAGAGGATTTTAGGTCAAATGACATGTGGCTGCATAGTCCAAGTGCATAGAAAATTACAACTATACAGCATACAGCATGCCAGCGTATAGCATGCCAGTGTACATGGATGCCAGTGTACATGGATGCCAGCATACAGGATGTCAGCGTACAGCATGCTAGCGTACAGCATGCTAGCGTACATGGATGCCAACATACATAGATGCCAGCATACACCAAAAATGTACCCAGCGTACACACATGAAAATGCTTTATTTTAAGGTCAAAACTTGATTTTCGAGTGCCTATGATGATGCCCAATAGTTGCCCTACCTCTAGGAGCTAATTTCAGGTGAAAATCTCGCTATTTGGTGCCTGTTTTGGGCTGTTTCTGGTGGTGTACGCTGGGCTACATATGCTCAGCGTACAGGTCATGGAAGTGCATTATTTTGAGGTTGAAACTTGATTTTCGGGTGCCTGAGAGCTACTGGGAACCCTGGTGAAGGTCTTGGGGGGTCCAAGCGCTCAATTCTAGCATTTTTTGACTCATTTCTGGGGCCCAAAAGTTGCTCTACGATGGCTGCACGTTGGGCGTACAGGAATGAAAGACCATTATTTGGAGCCCAAAATTTGATTTTCAAGTGCCTGAGAGCTACTAGGGACCTTGGGGAAGGTTCTGGGGGGTCCAGATGCTCAATTCTGGCATGTTTTGACTCATTTCTAGGGCCCAAAAGTTGCTCTACGCTAGCTGCACGCTGGGCGTACAGGAATGAAAGAGCATCATTTCGAGCCCAAAATCTGATTTTCAAGTGCCTGAGAGCTACTAGGACATTGGGGAAGGTCCTGGGGGGTCCAGACGCTCAATTCTAGCATGTTTTGACTCATTTCTGGGGCCCAAAAGTTGTTGTATGCTGGGCTATACGCTGGGCATGTATAGGCCAGCGTACAGGATGCATACTTAGTGAAAACCAAGTATTTTGAGCTCAAGATTTGCCAAGTTTGATGTCAGATGTCATTGTAGTCTTCTGTGGGTCCTAGGAAACCATTTCTTATTTAGTTTGACTCTGCTTGAAGCTGTCTGTGAGGCCCTCAGGCTTCAGTCATGCTGGGGAGCATCATGACTTAGCTCGATTCTTGTTGGAGAAGTACTAAGCTCAGAATTTTGTGGTGTTTCACTGTGGACTCTATGTCTTTTGGTACACTAGTGTTCTAGAAGGTGAACTTTTCCCTAATAGTCATTTTTTGTCTTCTCAATTACACTTGTGATGTACAAAGGTATGGCTAAGTGTAATCGAGGCATCTAATTTTTATTATTTTATGTTCTATGTTCCTAGTCATTTAAATAGAGAAATAAAGTAATTTGATAACTAATTTAATTTAACTAGTTAACTAATCTTTAATTAGTCCTAACATAAGCATCCAATCCCACTTTCTATACATGTCTTGAACCCATGTATCCACTACTAGGATTACCAAGGGCTATGCTACTTGGTGAACAAAGCAATAACACTACTGGGATTACTTAATGAATACATGTTTACACTCGAAGCGGTTGTATTTATGTGTTTAATCTATTTATCTTAATTAATTAACTAATCACTTGAATTCTAACTTAGCTTAATTAATTGCATAATTAATGAAAATAATAAATGCATAAATGAATACTAATCTATTCCAAGTGCTACAAGGTTTGATCAAAAGGGTCATCTTTATTGCCATTCACATTAGTGTGTTTAGGTACAACAATGCTTAAATAAAAATCCATACACTTTTTGACTCCTACTACAGGCACTCAGAGAAATATTCTAACTCTCAAAAGATAAAATTGTAAGAGCTTTGCTACAACTATGACTAAACTCTCCTTAAACATGCCTAGTGAGCACATATTTATAGACTTTATTACAACGCTACATCGACAGGGCCCCATAGACACAGCAAACGATACATCGATGCAACCCCATTGATAGGGCAACACCACATAGATAGGGCCTTGTCGATAAGGCCATGTCCACAGGAACCCATCAACATGACCTAACAATGATTTATCACCTAGTTTATTGGTGTGTTCTTGATGCTGATAAGTTGCACATCCTCTAGGATACTCATGAGGATTATGCTGGGAGATGCATGGCTATTAGGATCCTGATGCCAGGGTATTATTAATCAACACTCTTTAGGTATGCTGACCAATTCATCTACTTTTGTGAATGTTGTTAAAGCAATGATGGGATGACCACTCAAATGAAGAGACCTCAGTAATGGATCCAACCACTGGAATCCTTTGATATTTGGAGCCTTCACTTCATGGGTTCCATCATATCCATGTCAAATAGAAATACATACATCACTATGTCCATGTTATTTGATTGCTAATGTTTAGATTCTATCTTAGAATTTTGATGATTGACAACTAAGATATAGTTTCTTTTTCATGAAATAGGCAGTAAGTCCATGTCATCCACCCATTCACAGAACTCTATAGTATTCCTAGTTTTGGAAATATGAGGTCCCTTTTATTAATGAAACTTTAATGAACTTGTGACCTTGGTAGTTTTTAAACTTGGAAAAGATTGAATGGATTGGTAAGAGTGTGACTTCAAGGGGACTTGATGCCCTTTGTACTTTTCTACTCTCTTGAGTGCATGAGTGTTTTCATGGATTTCTTACCATTCCACTGTTGACCAATAATAAGAAATTAAATTTTTTACATGGTGTGGTTCCCATTCAAAAATCCATAAAAACATAAAATTAAAAAAATTATGGGAACTCAAGGCACACTTCTTAGACAAAATAATGGGCTACAAGCACTGGTTATGGAACTAGAAAGACATGTTACCCATGCTTGAAGGTCCCCTCTAACTAAGGCCCTTTCTCACTTCCTACTTCTCTTTTCTTCTTAATAAGAAATGATAATTGATCTATGAGAGCATTCTTGTGTCTCGAGGGGGTGGATTGGTCTTAGATTATTAATGCAAAGTCACTAAAAGTGGTTAGTTCTGATCTAGACAAAGGATGGACTTTATTGGATGATTTAACCATATAATTTTTAAGGGACTTCATGTGACCATAATTTGAGACTCCATTCCACCTTCTCTTTCATCTACCTATACTTCCCATAATTTACCTCATTGTCTATTTTTCATGGTTTTTTTCAATGTCTTAGTTTGATATGTTAAAATTCTTAGGTAAACTCTTCTAGATTAGGTTCTTAACCTTCCATAACCATTAATCAACCATAGGGTCCATGGACTCCTTGGTTTGAGGATATGCAAGGGCAAAAATGGCATGAGCCTGCTATGGGGGAGGACCCACTTGCATTTCCCTTGGTTTGGTTAGTTAAGTTCCTTATTCTTAGGTATTTTTACAATTGAATCATTTTGCATTCCCCAGCGGTTGCATTCAACTATGCACTCCTTTATGGCATTTCTCTAACCATAAACTCATTCTCCAATACAAAACTCCAATTTTATGAATAATCAAGCCATCTTCAAGCATTTCATCGTGTTCATGAATTTTTTTGCTCTCCAAGGACCCCAATTTCATGTTCAAACTCCTATTTTTTGCATTTTAAAAAGTGAAATATTTTCTCAATAGGCCCTGTCAATGGAATCCTGTCAATAGAGTAGTCACATATTCATACTCTTGTCAACGTAATCCTAAAATACAAACATCATCAATCATTGGAATGTGACTAATGCATCAAATAGTCTAAATGGCATGGGCTTGAAGGTAAAGATCCAACATTAATGAATAAAGGTAGTCTTGGCTTGATCCTTTAGTACAATGTTAATTTGTTTATAACTAGAGTACTCATCAAGAAAAGTGTAGTACTCCTAGCTAGAGATATTGTCTAATACATGGTTTATAAAAGGCAATAGAAAATTGTCCTTAAAAGTGGTAGCATTTATCAACTAGTAGTTGATACAAACTTTCCATTCATTTTTCTTCTTAGGTGTGATTATAGTCAAACTGGTCCACTCACTCTCAGAGATAGATGAAATGAAATTAGCTCATAGAAGATATTTGATTTCATTTTTTACCATGTTCCATGTATTTGGATTAAGTCTACATTGTACTATCTGCTAAGGATTAACACTTAGCTCTATGTATATGTGGTGTTGAAAGATTGAAGGGTCAATTCCCATGAGTTCATCATGGAAATAGACAAAGAATTTTCTTTATTTAATAACTAATTTTTTCAGCTCAACCATTTGGTTAGCCATTGGAAAGGAATTGATGATGATGGGATGATCATCTGTAAGGAACAAATACTTAAGCCTTTAGGAAGTGAGTCCGAGTGGTGGTGTAGAAATATTATGGGATAAATCAAGAGTACCCTAGAGTTTAGGATTGTATTACACTATTGTAGATACCTTTATTATGTTTCCAACTTCTAAATTGGATGATTCAACATTAGATAACGCAAGAGCATTAATTGATCTCTCAAAGACCTGACATGTGGCTTCATGGACCAAACGCTCTTTAAGAAAATTTATGTCTTCGATGGCATAGAGATCCTCTATGATACAACAATTATAACCATGCTTGCCATAAGACTAGGAAGGATCACATGAGATCCCCTTATAAATTATCTTCCTAGTTGCATCTTTTCTACTAATTTCAAGATGGAGGTCTTAGAACACCAACTTGCCATCAATGGTTCATATCTAGGCTCTTCCCATGTTGATAAGGAAGTTGTCATCAATCTTATTTTCTAGTTTAATCATCAAGAAATTAACAAGGTATGACCATCCTACTAAAGTGTTCATAACATCATTCACTTGTTCCATGGGGTATGTATAAGATTGGTTTGCCAAATTCAATTTGATATTAGTGCCCTTGAGAAAGAGAAGTTTCCAATCAAGGTACTATTATATTAATATAATATTAACTCCTAAACCAAAGTCACACAAAACTAGGTAATAATATTTTTCATCAATTTTGGATCTTCACGATGGGATTTCCAGAATTAGTCTTCTTTTTGGACAAATGATCTTCTTTTACTACTCATGTGGCCATCATAGACAATGTAATTGTTATAATGCCATTGTTATTAGATGCCATCACATTTGAAGAACCATTTCCTAAAATGTATGAATTACTCTAAAAGTGCTAAGGAATGATATAGGAACCTCTTGGATTTAGACTTTTATTTTTCTATAAGGATTATCCTCTCCACATGAGAAAGAGGATGGAGTGGACTCAACCCCATGACACTCATGTCTACACTTGATGAGACGCGGTTTACACTAGGCCGCGATATCGCGTACGCGATATCGCGGCCTACGCGATATCGAATCCCATGCGATATCGCGTACGCGATAT
>MNCI01023457.1:346743-412392 GCA_015680685.1 Gnetum montanum | reverse complement strand
ATTAGAGAGGCAGTAAGGATTCCCACAAGGCATTTGAAAGACAGTAGGATCGGGCGTTTGGATATAAATAATATCCCACGTTTTGAAGGGGGATACAACGCTGATCCTCAACATCATTTACAGGCATTCCACGATGCCTGTGCCTTGCAGAACATAGACAATGAGTGGCAGAAACTCAAGTTGTCCCCAAGGACACTCACTAAAGAAGTGGAAAGGTGGTACCGGTCCTTAGAACCGGAAACCATCAGGAGGTGGAGTACGATGCTCGAATTGTTCAACAACAAATATCAAACGTACTCCAGAGTGTCTAACTTGCGTAAGCAGATCCAAGGTTGGAAACAAGGAGCTCATGAATCCTTGGATGCTGCCATGGCCCGTTATTACACATTGTTACATCGTTGCCCGGGCCATGGGTATGCTCGACGGGATCAACTTCGCCACCTCGTGGATGGGCTACGAAATGAAACCGAGGAGAACTCTTGGGACTTACGCCCAAGGGAGACTCTCCCAACTAAGAGCCCATGAAGTTGAAGAATTGTTGGAACAAGTAGCGCAAGAAGAGGGTGAGCTACGGAAAAGGGAAAGTGCGGAGGAATACAACCGTGATCCCTCCCTTCGTAAGAAGGGAGTGAAATTCTGTGATGAGGAGGATGAGTCACCACTCGAAGAGTTGGTGAACAGGAAAACTGTGCCGATCCAAAAGTTAACAACGGAGGTATCGGTTAAGGTAGACCAAATGTGGGATTCCTTAGACTCATGAATAGAAACAGTCCTGAAAATAGTAGAAGAGCCTAAGGATGAGCAAAGTAGTGATAAAAGCAAGAACATGCGGAGAAACTTTAACCCTGCACATAACAAGGGCAAGGGAAAAATCTCTAACTCCGATGAGGCTGAAAATTCTGAGTCAGACAATGACGGTGGATGTGAGGTCTACTACTATGACCATCCTAAGGGATGTTGTCCAATCATCTCACACCTGCAGGAATCTGGGGTGTATGCATTAAACCCAAGACTTAATCAACGGCAAACACCCAGAAGGTTACCTTATCCACAAGGTAACCCGAGGCAGTTCCACCAACCCTTGACGTATTATCCAAGTGGAACACCTCCGCAGCCCATCGAGCAACATCAGCAGTGGCAATACCCACAGTCATGGGGGATGCCACAGCCAACACATCGATACCCTTACCGGCAGCCTGATCCTTATGGTTATTATGTGCAGCAGCCAGTTTCTCCAGGTGACGCTATGAGTCACACTCCACGCCGTCACTACTACGCTCGGGAGTACTTCAGAAGGACTCCTTCTCCTCCGGGAGACATTCCACATTCTGTCCATCCTCTAACTCCACCCGCACCTTTTCCTCAAGTAGTTCCCATAACACCTCCTGCTCCAACAATGCAAGGGGAATTACCTACCCAACCGCAGCAACGTCACGCCGCGAGATCTGTAAATATTCAGAGTGTAAATATCCAACCGGACACTAGTTCTGGCGATAACTGTACAAAAAGGAGACCCTTTTTCAGAACTAGGAGCCCGGATAGGCTCTCGCAACAACAAGCGGACGGGTATATGTATAGGCCTCTAACTACTAACACTTCGGAGCACCCTTCAGTCCAAGGGAATGTAACGCATACGGTTATGCTAACACATACCGTAACTGACTGGATCAAGGTAGGCCACCTTCCCAGGAAACTAACTGACCCTGGGAGTCCCTTTATTCATTTGCAGATCGCTGGGAATGCGCCACATCGAGCTCTTCTTGACTCAGGTTCCGGAGTCAACTTAATTTCGCGAAAGATGTATCACGCCTGGAACCTGCCCCAACTTAAGAAGAGCAACATTCAACTGGAGCTGGCAGACCAGTCCATTGCCATCCCATTGGGTTTGGTGGAGGACGTTATCACCACTGTGTGTGGTTGGTCCTACCCAGCAGACTTCCTAGTGATCGATGTTAACAACAACGAAGGGGACTTCCCAATTATAATGGGAAGGGCATGGCTAAGCACAGTAGATGCATGCCTTAGGATCCGTGATCTTTCCTTGGAAATCTCCAAGATAAACATATGTGGAAAGATCGAGAAGAGGATAGTTCCATGCATCACATACAGTGATTCATCGGGTGATGACACGGAGGAAATGTCTCCATGTCACAGGTGTGCCCAGGAAACTCTGCAACAAAGATGCCTGTATGTAGCAACCACACAAGAAGTAGTAGACACCCCGTGGTTGACAGCTTCTCATAAGGGCAAACAAATATGCATGGAACGAACTGAGGCAACTCATGCCAACAACCGTGGCATAGACACATTGGAACGTGAGCGTCGCCAACTTCCACCCCTGAATCTAAGATCATCATTTGGGAGAAGTTGGGCACTGCTTAGAAATTCAAATAGGCGCTCACTACTTCGGATCTCTCCCTCACAACTCAGTCATGGGGGAGATGGCCACCTATGCTAATCATATGGGGCCCTCAGTTCTTTTTCAGTTTTTGTTTTACACATTTTTGTTTTACAACGTTTTTGTTTTTCACATTTTTGTTTTACAATTTCTTTAACTTTTCTAATTTTTGTTTTACAAATTTCTTTAACTTTTCTTGTTTTTGTTTTACAACATCGTTATATTTTTCTATCTTTTTGTGTGTGTGTGTGTGTGTGTGTCTTCCATCATGTAAATTCGTCACCCAATAAGTGTTCGGGCCGATGGGATGAACTGTTTTTCATTAATTGCTAATGTTTGGTTTTTACCTTTAAGTTACATTGTTGATACTAAGGTATGTTCTTTTGATATGGCAGGCAATGAGATCACTTCATCCATCCATCCATCAAGTCTATGGTTTCCCTTGGCTTGGAAATGTACAGTTCCCTTCCAATAAGAACTTTAACGAACCAGTGACTGGGCATTTCTCAAACTAAGGAAGGACTCAAGGATTTGAAAAGGGTGTGACTTCAAGGGAACTTGGTGCTCTTGTGTTGGTCATTCACTTGGGTGCTTGGATGTTTTCTTCTTGGGTTTTCTTACCGTTCCGATGTAACCCAATAATCGGAAGCTGAGACAATAAAAATAAAGAAGTCTTTGCATGGTGTGGTCCCCACGCATAAAAACACAAAACAAAAAAAAAAAAAAAAAAAATGGAAAAAAGAAAAAGAAGAAAAAAAAAGAGAAAGAAGAAGCTAAAAAGCTAAAAGTGAGGATTCAAAGCACACCCCTTAGACGGAATAAATTTGGGCTACAAGCACTGGTTATGGAACCAAAGTGTTCCCTCTAACTAAGGCCCTTCTCGCTTCCCATTCTCTCTGTTGTTTCGTCGGAATGGTGGTGGCTTCTCGAAGTTGCATCCTTGTTACCCAAGTGGATGATTTAACCAACTGCATTGATGCGAAGTCACTGGAAGTGGTTGGTTTGAGGCCAGAGTTGGAATGAGATTCGCCAAGTCACATTAATCATGAAACACACAAGGGGCTGTACACCACCTTGTTCTTGGGATTCCATTCCACTTCTCTTCTTCCCATCCTTCTCTCCATTGTTCACCTCATTGCCGGTTGTATCATTGTATATACTTTGGTTGATGCTTTGTTTTCTTTTTGGTAAATTCTTACGGTTAAGACTTTAACTCTTGTTCCAAAGGACATTCCCAGAGCCCACGGACTCTTTGAATGTGGGATTGTCAGGGCATTAAGGGCATGAGCCTGCTTTGGGGAGGACCCACTGACATTCCTATTTGGAACATTAGTTAACTTCTTTTCCTTAACGTTTTGCAATTAATTAACATTTTTGTTCATTTCCATCATGACATCCTTTTTATCGATGCCATAGTTGTCCCTTTTTACCTATCATTCCTATTCCTTTTCTCTCTCCATTCTAACGCTACCGGAGGTTCGCGATTAGTCATGGGGGTACGGGGCCTGATTTTTCGATTTTTATCCTAAGCCCCGGATTTTTTCGTTTTTCTTCCTAACCCCTATACCTTCGGTAGTCATCATCTACATTTTCCCAGATCCATATTAGCCATACCACAACTTAGCCAAGGAACCTAAACCGAAGCAAGGTATGCTTTACTTAATGATTCAATTACCCTTGCTAATATATGATTGTGTTGTGTGTGCAGATGGCAATCATACAACAACGGAATGGATCTGGAGCAGACACTTGGAATGGAGCAGCGCTGAAGCAGCATGCAAGGAGTGGAATTGATAATGCGCTTACAGATGGACAACGAAAGGCGCAATCTAGGCGTTGGCAGCAACAAGACTCTTCTCTCTTCTTCTCTTCTATTCTCTCTCCTCTTTTCTCTCAGCTGCCAACTGTGGCCTGATGTCATTGTAATAAGGTGTTCACCCATGTTGTCATGAACACCAGTTTTTGTCAAGTCTTGTAATAAAGACCGTTCACATGTCATCCCATTAGTTCCATTTCCCCTAATAATCCCATACCTACCTGATATCATTGTAAGGAACTCGAGGACGAGTTTTCATTCAGTCATGGGGGTATGATGAGACGCGACTTGCACTAGGCCGCGATATCGCGTCCCATGCGATATCACGTACGCGATATCGCGTCTTCTCCTGCGATATCGCGTACGCGATATCGCGTCCCGCCGCCATTTCTATAAATAAGAGGCGGCACTCCCTTCATTTCCCAATCCTGGCTAGTGTAGCGAAGCTCTGGCAGATTGATCACTCCAGAGTTAGAATTTTTCCCCATGTGCCCGCAGTAGGAGTCCTAGAGTGAACGGCTCTTTATTCGAGCAGCTTGTAACCTGAACCCAAGTTGTGTACGGCAATAAAGACGAACTTGTTTGGATAAACCTTGCAGCACGTGGTTTCATTTATTGCTTTCTTTTCTGCTTTCCTAGTGCGTTCAAGTACGACTTGATTACGAGCGTCTACGGACGTGTACGGCTAGTCAAGGAATCGGCTGCTTGACGCAATGCATGAGTACGACTCAATTACGAGCATTGGATGCTTGGTAACCCAGTAGCGTATTCCAGGATTCTGCGCTTGGTAACTCCCGGGTCTAATGTGTACGGCTAGTTGAGGAATCGGCTGCTCATTGCTAGGCTAGATCGTGTGATAAGTACGACTTAGTTACGAGCACCCACGGGTGTGTACGGCTGGCTAAGGAATCGGCTGCTTATCACACGTAGGCTAAATAGGTGCCTCAGTACGACCACTTCGAGCACTTGCGTTACGTGTGGCGATCCCAGTAACGATTAGCGTTTGGTAAGCTGCAGTTGCATAGTTCAGGGTGTGTCCGGCAAGTGGGAACGGATGCTGACGCTAGTTAACTTAGACTTAGATCTTAGTTAGAGTTAGTTTAGTTTTCTCAACCCTTTCTCCTGGTAGCATAGAAGATAAGCCGAAAAGACCAAAAAAATCACATACCTCAGACTTGCTCAACCATACACCGTGACACAGACAAGCAAGCCTGGGAAGACAACGAACGATTAACCCCAAGTGTTTCTTGTGGCGTTAAGGCATTTAGTCTGCGGATTTCGACCGGATCGCGCGTGTACACTCGTTTCGTATGGTTGAGTGTAGGGGTACCTCGCCACTCATCAACACTTATAAAAAAATCTCTTGTCATTGGATCTCAAATTTTCCTCTATAACCAAGTTGATGGGAGCTTGGTAATGTTGTCTGATAGCATATATGAAAGCATGGTCAACATAGCAAATAATATCATAAGACTTGATTTACTTTGTTTATTGTTGACTAGGAATCCCACCTCACACAAAATCAAGTAACAGAAGCTACTATTGATAATGAGGAGCTTACAAGATAGGGCTACTAAAATAATGATTTGAAGGAAGTAACATTTATTGTTATATTAAAGAATTTCATGAAGTAGCATCCCAAGGATTTGAAGTTGGCCATTGCTGGTACTATTGCATGGCTTGCAAGTACATAGCTCTAGGATAGTATGATGGAATATAGAAGGGAGTCCTCCTTATTCGTCTCCTAATAAACTTGCGATTCAAGGGCATCCTATCTTATCTCATTTCATCAATCATGTGGATCATGACTAGGTAGACTATGAGTCATGAGGATCCACACAATACTCATAAGGACTCTTATCATTGGAGGATGAGGAAGTCTCATGTGGATCTTCATTTATACCCTTAGAGGAAGATAGCTTGTCCTTACACTTTTCCTTATACTTCTTTCTACATACAGGTGTTATAGCTACTTTTGCCACTTCAACCATTCTATCCTCAATATTCTTGAGGGTAGTGATTATTTTCTTAGTGATCACATTCTGAATTTAATCCACTTAGTGGGCTAAGTCTACTAAGATCTTATAGGTTCTAACTTGATTATATGCTAAGGCCTTAATAGTAGAAAGAGGTTTGGTTGTACCTTCAATGATTTTTTTTCTCCCTTTTGCACATGGGATCATGATTATACTCTAAATATTTTCATTTATTCACTCACCTTCCATGCTACCAATAGTATGAAGAAGCTCTTTGATTTGAGCCACAAACTTTTTTTGTACCTAACCCATGGCATACATATCTACTTGTTCCCTTGTCTTCTATCTTAAGTCTTTCATGATATGCATGAAGTACTCTCTTTAGCTAAAGCCATGGTTTAGATAACAGTGGGTAGTTTAAAGATATCTCTCCATGGCACTGTCTAGTGATCCATTGGCTCCTTACCTTCATTTAGCCATCTCCTTCTAGATGTTGGAAATGCAGGCATAGGTTTGGAATTTAGTGTAGAAAATTTTAATCATGTGAGCCTATGCCTAAATTAACTTTGGTGGCAAGGATTTGTAGTATTTTTTTACTTGTTTGATAAATGTGTATGGGAATAATTACAACTTCTACCAATCACTAATGATCAATTGTAGATAACAAGCATTATTAAATGCCTGCACATGTAGTTGTGAAGCATCACTCGTATATCCTCTATATAATGGAACATCAATCATGTTTATGTATTTGATCCTACCATCCTAAATGTGCTCCTATAGAATATAAATAGTTTCATTGAATTCATGATAATCATCCTACTCAAACAAGAGGGAGCAATCATCATTGAATGATGTTGAGAGGTATAGATGCTAGAACCTAGGGAGGAGATCATCCATATAGGTTTAAGCTACATTGGCATTGACAACCCCCAACCATGAACCTTCTTGATGAAGTGATGCTTTATCTTTGATATCTACTTTCTCACCCCTTACCTCATGTGAGTGGTTAATTGAAAAGCCATGATAGACCTCCCCCTCTGCCATATGATCTTAAAGCTCATATCTTAGATGAGACTCATAATTGCTAGAATCTAGCTTCAGAGCAACATAGAAGGTGCAAAATCTCTATAGTTTAAGGTTGATCAAGGTCTCTTTCAGATATGATGTTGTAGCTATGGATGTTTTTGTTGCGAAACATTTATGAATGTCATGCCATCTTTCCTGCTTATCATGAGGATAATTCAAGATAAGCAATGATAATGTTGGGTTATCAACATGCTCAAATACAACAAATTTTTTTTTTATGCTTTTTCTAAGGTCTTTGGTGAACTCTAAATATCATCTACCATCTCACCTATGTTCAAAACCTACACACAATACTATTAAACATATACTAGGTTTGAATAAAAATAAAAATAAAAATTATACAAGTAGTTTCAAGTAATTCACCAATGTCTTACCTAGAAATGGTGCCAATGATAGGAATCCATTAGTTTTGGACCAAGATTCAAATCATAGTGTCATTTGGTCATAAGCTTCTAAGACAATATTGAGTGAATTGCCAAGAACACTTGTGTATGTCATTACATTCAAAAAATAGAAAAGATACTATAATACATATAATATAATTCAAACCTATGTTGTCAAAGTGGAAAAGATAAGATAATATTTATAATTTTATATTTTATGATTTTTTATATATTCTATAGCTATAAAGAATAAACGATAATAAAGACATGTGCATACAATCCTACTTGGAAACTATAATACCTCAAGGAAAATTCATGTTGTAGAATAAAAGCCCATAGCCAAAAATTTTATTGTAATTTGGTGGGAATATAAAGGCAAATGTAATTGCCCTATTTTTCATAAAAATCCTACATTATGACCTTGTATTGATGGAATTCAAGTTTTCAATGTAAAAAATGAGATTTGTAGTCCACACTCTATAGATCTCATGCATCCTAACTTATATAGGCTAAAAAATGCTTTACAAGTAATAAATGCCTCGTATGCTAGCTTGTGGAAGTGAAAAATTGCTCCACAAGCTACAAATTCCATATATTACAACTTGGGCCAATTAAAAATGCTTTGCAAGCTAAAAAATTGGAAATTTTTGTCTCACATGTTAAGCATTACAGTTTCACATGTTGGGTAGCCTATGGACATAACATATGGGATTTGGATTTTAATACCACACGTTGGCATCCTAGTCCCATATGCTATGCAGCATGTTGGGGTAGGAAATTAGCTAAAATTGCTCACACACTACAAAGAAGTATTCCAAACATGGTAGAATTTGTCAAAATTCCAATAGCAAACATGGCAAAACTAACTAGCAACAAGTCAAGACCTTCATAGCCTATTTAAACCAAAATTTAATTCATTGTAAAGACTTTTTAGGATAATTTGACATTTAGCTGAACTTGAGACTTTTATAACAATGCAAATACTCAAAAGTTCATAACCATTTTCACCTAGCACAAAACATCTAGAGCATAGATAATTAAAGATAAGCGAAGTTTGGTAATGAATCGAGTAAAGAAAGACAAGTGCAGATTTGGTGGTAGAACACATCCTACTATTTGCATAGAGTTTCAGAGACATTTTTGTATTCTTGGGATTTCATAGCCCATGATCTATATTTTCTAAACTTTTCTTCCACAAATCATTTAATATAAAAGTTTACACTCTCCTATTTTTTATGCCATATTATTTTACTTCTCGTTGTTCTCGAATCTTGGTTCTCCAATCACCATTTTATTTACATTTTCTTGAAAACTTGTAACAAATCCTCGAAGTCCTCAAAAAATTGACAAGACAATTTGAGGTTCTCGTGAATCCTTTTTAAGGTTCATGGATCTAGGAGCTAAATTTTTTCATGCTAAAATTTTTGGCCTTCTAGCACTGAATTTTTTAGTTGTTACCCTTTTTTGACACTAGAATGAGGACCTCTACCTAAGTTATTCACTAAAACTTGCTAGAAAAGTTTTTCTAGTAGTGTTGGCCTTAGGTTTTGAACTTGCCTTGTGCAATAAAAATTTGTGTTGGTTTTTCCCAAAACACAATGTGTGGCCTGGTATCAAACTTGCTTTGTTTAATTTCTAAAATTTGTTTTGGGTTTTCCAAAATTCAACATGTGACATACAACTGATTTTGGCTTTGTTTCAACTTCAAAATCTATTTTGGATTTTTTTAAAAGCCCAGCATGTGGAATGCAACTTGTTAACTCACAACAGTTTTCACATTAAATATTTCCAACTACAGTGTGAAGAGATGCTCTCATTCCATACATTGTAAAGCATAAAAAGTTATATTTTCTTAGTGTAGTACATAGTGCTACCCTAGCCACCTACACTACTGTTGCAGCTGTAGTGTGCACTGTAATCCATGTTTCCACCATTAGCACTTTGCAAGTTTTTTTAACTATTTCCCTTTCATATGCTAGAAAAAACTAAAAACAAAAGTTTGAAAATCATTACTTTGCATTTGCAACATAGTTAAAGTTGTACAAACTCATACATTAAGATCCCTACATGTTGGGTAGCTCACATGCTAAGAACCCCACATGTTGGGTAGCTCGCATACTGAGACTCCCACATGTTGGACAGCTCACATGCTAAAACTTCTACATGTTGGGTATCTCACATGTTGAGATAATTGGCCAATTATTTGTCCTAATACCCTATTTATGCCTTTTCATCATTTAATAAGTTTACCTCATACCATAATACACATGGTTCCTAACCAAGAAGCAACTCACATGTACAATTCTAAGGACCCAGTAGTCATAGAACATAGGCAATCTCTTAAATGGAGAGGATAAGAACCAGAGTTTACAATCATTAATGAGGAATAATATAACTTCATTTGTGCCAAAATTCATCCCACACTCAGAATCAGATGCTAAATGTAAGTTCAAGACCATCCATCAAAATGGGAAAGAGTATATTCCCTTACCCTATGACCAAATCCACCTAACAGACTTTTATACACACATGTTGATACAACTAATAGACATTGATGAGATGATTGAGCAGATTAGTTTAGATGAAAACCAAAAGGACCAAGATGAGTTTGAAGTGGAGCATGAACTAGACATACTAATATGTGACCTTTTTCAATAGTAAGCTCCCCAAACAACCATCCGTAGCTTTGTGTTGTGGGTTAGGTTCCTTAATCTTTTCTCATATATCCCACCATGTTTAGACCAAGTCCTATTATAGCAACATAATAGTCTTAGCCTATGTCCCAATATGACTTATTATTCTCATCAATGCCCTTTGCAACTCAATCCCATTCCATACATCCATCACCAATGTTGTCCTTTGCACCACCTTTCTTCTTTATCCTGGTGAAGCCCTCCTTAGGATCCCAAGCATCGTAGGCCTCTCACACTCCCTTTGTCCCCTTTATCCCTCACATTTCAACTTAAATATCATTCTCCTTGTTTAGTATCCTTGCGATAGTGATAATTGGGCCTCTTCCATCTATATCAATGCTAATAACATAGCTTTACGCCATCCAACCTTCCCCACAAGCATTAATTCAAACTCCTAAACCTACAAGAATGTCCCAAGGTCTAGATTAAGCCTTCCAAATGATCCAAGGCATCACTAAAGAGGTGTAGAAGCTTAAAGCCTCCACCACCTAGGTGATTAAAATTATAAACTTCTACAAAGATGACCCCCATTATCCCTACCATCCTACAAATAACTCATCCCACAAGCCCTCTAATCCCCCATTTTACCAAATACAATAATGAGGGTGATCCTAATCTACATCTCATTGCCTTCCATTCTGAGTACTTTTTGTTAAGAGCTTGGCCTCATACTATCATGCACATATTCCCTATGTCTCTCACTGGAAAAGCCTTGGACTAGTATCATGCATTACCCAGAGGCTTCATAGCCTCTTTAGATGACTTGATTTCACAACTCATTAACTGTTTCAACTATAACTTGAAACCTAACACAACACTAGACCAACTAATGAAGATCAAGTAAGGGTCCCTTAAACTTGTTCAAAAATTTATACAGAGATGAAATGTTACCCTTAATGAAATCCTTAAGCCCATCTCTAAAACATCTTTTGACCATTTTCAAGAGGGCAGTTAATGATTTCATCAAGTTTAAGCTATACTAGCTAGCCTTGAGGTCAATAGCCAAGTCTTTTTCCAAACAAAGAATATAGAGGATGTTGTGGAAGCTAATAATGACCAAGCTTATCTAACATACAAAAACCAGCAAATAAGAAAAGATAGGGACAAAGAAAAATATAATCATGTAGCCATGGCCATAGTGTCCAAAGAAACTAAAATCACACAAGGGCTAAGAATAACTCGGCCAAAGGTCCTTGCCACCATCACTCAACCTTCAACATATGGTGCTACCACCTCTAATACACCTAGGCCTGACTTCAAAAAAAAGGATTGGTCCAAGTACATGAAGTTACCCATGAAACCCTCTGAGCTTCTTGATGAGTTTCTCAAGAGTAGCTACATCCACTATAAACAACTAACTGAGAATCCCTATAAGAGGCATGATCGTTTATGTGAGATCACTAAAGATCCCACTATGGCCATAAAAGATGATTTTCCTATACCCAAATACTTTAATCTAGACTAGTTGTGCCATTATCACTAACTTCCTAGCCATGATACTAGTTTTTGCTTGGATCTAAAGGATGTTTTGTAGAAAATGATAAATAGTGATGAATTGGTCTTAGATACATCCAATCCAATTAGGCCCCAAAACCAAAGCATGAAAGTGTACAAAGACCTGCTAAATGCCAACAATGATCCATATACCATAGCTACATTTAGAATTAATAACAACCCTAAACTTGCCAGGGAGCCATTTTTGATTCATGTACCTCCTCATGACAAAAGGGCTTCAACTTCATCAAGTTCAAGAACTCCTTTTTTCATATAGACACCATATCCTACACCTACAAGAGAACCATTTTTTATTAGAGCACCCCTTCCTATCATTGTTAATCCTATAGTTCAAGTTGACCAACGTCCTCTTGTGGTAGCTAGCTTTAGCTCCTCCATAGTCAAACAATAAGAAATCACCTTCAAAATAATGTAAGAATCTAGCTCTTAAGCCTAAGGCTAAGGATAATAAACAACCAAAGGTATGGAGGAAAGTAGGCTTAGTGAAGCCTACGCCTATTGCAATTGTTCTCATGAGCTCTAATGCTCAAGCTGCTTCAATGAGTCAACTAGGAAGGACAACAAATAACAAAAGAAAGGGAAGAAGCTTAAACCACAAATACTAAATGGTGAGGTCAATATTTTAGGTAGAATGGATGAAGTTAAGGGAAAAAAGTATGAAAAAACATCAAACAGTCACAAAGACTTCCTCATTGACATGGAATAGGTCAAGCTTTTGCTCAAACAGAAAAACATCTCTTTGAGCTTATATGACCTAGTGATGACCTCCCCTACTCACTACAAAGCCTTGGATAAAATGTTGACTTCCATTCTAATCAGTGAAGATATTTCAACCAATGAGAAATCAATTCATGTAGTAATGGTAATGCCTTCACCTAGGGAAGAAATGAAGTTGACTACCTTAGTAGTTCATGAAAATGAGGTAAAAACCAATTCATAAAATGGTAAGGTGTCAAGAGCTGCTTTCTTTATAACTATAAGAGTTGGCCAATACAAGGTACACCATGTGCATGTTGATGATAGAGTAGCTACACATGTATACTATTTTCATCATGAAGCATCTAGGCTTGGTAGAACATATGCAAATTACTTCTACTTTTGTTCTTAATTCCTTTAATGAATCATAGGTAGCAGTGACAGGATTCATCTCTTTAGACTTCATTGTCGGGAAACAATTCCCCACATCTATCTATTTCTTAGTAATGGAAGATACATCAAACAAACTTCAATCTTCCCCCATTCATCAAGAAATTCATTTACCTTACTAGGGAGGTGAAATTATAATCTATGGAGATAACGCAATTCCCTTGTCTATCAATAATGCTAACATAGAGAAAGGATATGAGGTGGAGTTTCAACAAGAAATTCCTATCACTAAAAACAATGTCAGGAATAACGATGATATGGACCAAGCCATGAGGCACTAAAAAAACTGTGGTGAGAGCTTCCATTCAATGTTGTTAGCGAAGGGAACAGAGAGTACAAGATTGTGCAAAAAAGACCTTACACATTTCCTAATCTCTCAAATATTAGAAAATAGTTACATGATTGAGTACATCACCTAATCGTTCAACCATGTATCATATAATGTAGCCTTTTACTTTGTAGCCTAATTCTCAAATTTTATTTACATATTTTGTTTTACTTTACAAATTCTAACATTGTTATGCCTTATTTTTTGCTTTACTACATAGCCTCTACTTTACATTTTTGTATCACATTTAAGATTTATGCATATTTCCCATTGTCATAAAACTATAAAACAACATAGAAAATAGAAAACATAAAACTCCATAAAATAATTTTTGTAAACATAAAAACCAAAAAAAAAAATTATATGTTTTAAACCAAGACTAGAATAGTAGTCATGGCCACACCACGTGGCATAACAAAAATAAAATATCTCATAGTCATAGTTGCACTATGCAACAATCAATAACAAAGATAGTACATAGTCTCTAAAGGCTATGATAGCCAAAATAAACAACTACAACAATATAACAAAAATAAAAAATGTAGCATATCTAATAGTGGCCAAAACTAAGCTAGAGAAGAAGGAGAAGTATCATTGTCTAAATCATCACCAATGTCATTACCATCGCCAAAGACCTATAAACAACAAAAATATAAATAATTGGTATTTTTCATAATCAAAAACATAACTATAAAACCATGAAAACTAAACAATAATAAATATAAAATATAACATAAAAAATTTTAAACATTTTATATAAACCTTAGGGGATTTTATAGCAATATCTTCTAGAGCGACATTCTAGAGACCAATCTCTAGCCTGTGAAGAATTTGTTCATTTTTCATATTAGCCTAGTTGATTTCTTCTAGATCTACTCCTATTAGGACCTTTCCCCTCTCAATGTCTATCCACTTGGAAGAATCACAGGAATGGTTAGCTATAGTAATCTTCTTAAATGTAGTAGTGATATGAGAGGTAGGAGAATCAATGATCATCATTGAGTCTGCGAACATCTTAAAGGTGTCCTTTGTATTTATCCCCTGTATAAACAACTCAAGCTTTCGCCATTCAATAGCCTCCATATGGCACAACTTCAGATATCTCTCCTTCTCTGCCTTATATTGTCACTTGTGGGCCATTTGTTTTCTACCCCACTTAAGTACTTAAGCACAATAATCCCTCTAATCTCTAGGCTTACGAATCAGTAACTCCATCTACCTGTCTTTTTCCATATTTCTCCTAGCTAGAGCAATCTTGCTTTGGATGGCACTCCAATATTGTGACCACTCAATCTTCTTCGTATGCAAAGAATCCCTATTAGCTATAGAGCTTCTATGAATTCTTTGTGATTGCAAAGGCTCCTGTTCTCATTCAATAGCTCCTTCATCTACTTTCTCAAAGCCACAACCTCCTTCCATAGACATTCATTAGAGTGTTGGAACTTCCAACATGTCTTGGCACATGAGATAGCATACTATGTATCCTCTTCATACAACCTCCATGGAACATTCTCCACATTGAGTGGTAGTGTATGGAGCTTATTGAGCTCAACATCTCACATAGGATCCCATCTAACTTTGGACACTACAATAGCCAAAGCATAACACAAAAACAAAAACAACCAAACATTTTTAAACTATTAAAACCATGTAGCCATAAAATATAAAAAGCCATAAAAATGTAAAACAAAAATGTGTAATTGTTCTTACCAACATTGGGGACTATCTTTTATAACCGATCAACCATATCATCCACCATGCCTTGTATGGCATTTTACCTTACTTGGAACTTCAACCCAAGGCTTGAAACAAAACTTAGATATGGATGCTTCTATAGGAGTTTCATACACTGCAATAACCATAACCATCAATACAATTTGCAAGGATAGACAAACTTTAAAAACAAAAATATAAAAAAACTAAAAAGTACCTAAGAGATCATGTGGCATATTCACAAGGAAAGTATCTTCTAGAGACAAGTCCTTAAAGATAGAATCCATGACATCCAATGCTTCCTTGGATGCCCTCTCTTCTTCCTCCTTGTGTATTTTCTCCTTCTCTCTATTGCATATTCATTTTGCTTTTGTAGCAGTTTGGATAGCCAACCCCTATTATCTCCCTACAACCATGTCAAAGCCAAAACATATAATACGTTTGCAAATATTTTTGTTAACAATGATATAAATATTGAACCATATAAAACAACATAAAAACATACCAAATAACAACATAAAGAATGTATACATGCATACCTTGAATGGATTGATGTACCTTGCTAAACCTAATGTCTACCTTCTTACACATTGGTCGATTAACAATAAGAGAATTTGCTTCAACCTATGACCTCTTCATCTTCTCTTTAGCTTCACCATCAACTTCTACTCATATCTTCTTGGCTCTCTTGACATTACCATGTGTAACATAGGGTTCAACCCCCATGCTCTTAGGGGAAGGACATCATGCACCACTAAACATCTTAGTGGTAACTAATAGTGACTCTTTGATATCCTCAACAGGTGGGTCTTGGATGTATTTGGTCCAAGGCTTGGAAAGTTGGAAGGGATCATGGCCCATCCACTTCCCATCTTTCCAAACCACCAAGAATTTCACAAACCTTCTAAGATACATGGTAAAGAATGCGAAATGCATATAACATATGGAATCAAGATTGTTGTAGAGTTTTCAGATTTCATGCTATAACCCAGTGATAAAAAATGCAACCCAATTAAATCTAGTACCATTGGTTAAGATCTTTTTCATGGTTCAAGCCTATTGAGCACCAATTACCTTCTTCTATGATAGCAATATAGGGAAGTCCCTAGAGCAGAATAGAGGATAAGTTTCATTGGTTTTCTCAACTTTGCACTTATTAAAGATCAAAGCTCCACTACTAGAAGAGTTAAGCCATTCCTTCATTTCCTCTTTGTGGCTCACGTCTTTCCTTGCTCTTATGGAAATCTTAACTCCATCAAAAGGTAGGGAAACTATGTACACAGAAAATGAATTTGTTGACTTCCTTATCAAAGGAATAAATCACATTTAGCATCTCTGATGATGACATCGATGTACTAGGAAGCATAAACAAGTCAAGCAAACTTGTGTCAGTGATCATTTGTTTTATCTCCCTAGGAGCTTTGCTTGTTGGCCACTCCTGTGATGAGTCTACTTCACCCCACAAAAGTTGGATCTTATCATCCACATGGCTTGAAATGGTCACAGCAAAAGTAGACTCATGCACATAACATGCAACCCAACATAGGTAGTCCATTAGCATTTTACATAGATAGTAAATTCAAGACCAATAAGATACAAAATTAAAAACTAACCAACTAGAAAACAAAAATGCTATGGAAGTTGGCCACCTTTAAACGAATATCACTTAATAGACTTAGGCAAATTTAGAACCTTAGATTGAGTACTTGTGTGTACTCCTCGATCTAGGAAACCCCACCCATCATGTGTATGATGGGTAGCCATGCTTGTACAGTACACATTAAAATACTATGAAGTATACCTACCAAAGTCTTCATAAAGTTGATCAAGCACTTGCAATCTTATAGCCTTGTCTAGTGTGAATACATCCAAGGTTGTACATGCCAAATATAAAGTTTGGTCACTCTTTACCAACCCTACACTATGTACCTAATGCCTGCAAAAAACCAAGCACAACAATAGTTAGAACAAATAACATAGAAGTCACAAAAATAAACAAAATATCAAACTAAGATAGAACTTACACTTTAAATAGGTGGAAGTTCCTAAGACAATTTTGGAATAAACTATTTATCTAGTGACCAACCATTAAAGTGTTGTCAACATTGTATTGTGAAAACTTTGGCATCTCTAAGATTTGTGATAACTTTCAAACCCCTGGAGTAAACCAACCATTATTTTGTTTGATCTCTACTCGGATATCAAGATCATCAACCACAAACCTCATGATATGGCCAAAATAGCCTAGTAAGAGAATCTTCACGATCATGGATACAACATCTGCTGCTAGGTGTGATCACATGATCACACCATAATTTTGGAGCAAGTACATTAGAAAATCTTTTGCTCTAAACCTAAACCACATTGACTTGCGATGGTCAATGCTTGGATTAGGGTTAATGCTATTTTGTGTAGCTACCCCTATGTAGCACAAGATCCCTACTAGCTCAACAATAATTAGAATGGGTTTCAACAATGCCCTGTACAACCAAACCATAAAATCATAGTCATAATAAAATATGAGAGCCTTAAGGCAAAATTTGACAACATCAAAACCAAGAGAAACAACTATAATATTAGCATTGATATCAAGAATGTATAAAAAATATACAAGATAACCAAATTCATTCATTCCAACTTTAACATAAACCAAAGTTTAGTTCTTTTGACACTTTAACAAACACTTAGCATGAAAACCAAATAGCATACATTTAGGCAAACAGTTAGCATGAAACCAAGTATTAACAAGACTAGCAAGTCAAACTTGATGGCATTGAAGCTTTGTACATAAAAATTAGCAAGAAACATGATGGAAAAATTATTTTATTAGCCCATATGCTTGGAATTAGGGGGATGCAAGGGAGAATGATGGTGAAAAACATAACTTTTCTTGGATAATTAAGCCCATACACTATCATTCAAATCAATAGAACATCCCAAAACATCTCATACATTGGCCAAGCAACCTCAAATAATTTTATACAATGGTCAAAGTGTTGGTGCATTTCGACCATTTAATGGAGCTGGCTTTATGAAAAATATTCGATCCTTCTTTTTATGAATGCTATATGTTAAGTTTTGAGGGAAGAGAGGTGAGGAACGAGCTTTGTCTATGATTGCAATTGCAATATGCAAAAATGGTTGGATTATTATGAGAATAAATGATATGCATTATTGTTGAGAGACATTGTGGTCTTTGTATACTAACCAAATGATGCAAAGGGACAAAAACCTCTTTGTTTTCTTTCAAAAGTTATGGTCATTCTAAAAATTGATGGATGGTTAAAGAACTGGCCATTTGAGATCAAATGAGAATTGGGTATACAAACTCATCTTTGAGTGTGATCACATGACATAAACTTTAATAATTCCAAAGCCAATTTCATCGAAAGTGGAGGCACATGCCAGGTTTTCTAACTAAGCATGGAAAAGATTCGAGTTGTGTGGCTACATCTAATCATGAAACAAAGGTTAAAAACAAGAAAAGCAAGTCTAATAACGAGGAGAGTAATACTTATCCTTGGAGGGGTTGATTTTATATTCTTTCTTTGATTAATCAAGAGGTGCTACAACTTCTTTACTTTAATTCACCATCCCCTCACCTTCTTTGGCAAGCAACAATTGGATTAAAGGAATTCTCATCTTGAACAGCAAAAGACATGTTCTTCATCGTAAATCGAGGGTTTTGTAGTAGGATTGCCTTTAGAGATTGCAAAGGTTGCACTCACATTAGTAGCCAAGAAAATCCACCAAGAAGCCTCATTAATCCTTGAGTTTGAGGGCAGTTTTCATGAGTTGCATAATAGACTAGATGATCTGCACTTGTGTCTCAGAGATATTGATAGAAATTGAGGTGGTGGGCAAGAGTCCAAAATTTTGGTCAAAAGGCTACTAAGAGAGCTTGAATCTACAGCACTGGAAGCTCAAGATGTTATTGATTTATGTGTCATCAAAAGGATTACTCTCAAGCGCCTCCTCTTCCCATCCTTCCCATCGAACTTCTTGTTTTAACATTTCTCGAGGTAGATGCTTTGTTAACCTCCAATCTATACATGACACTTATGAAATTGGTGTACAAATGATAAACATGAATACAATATTAGACAATATTGAGGAAAGAGTGTGATTAGTTACAACATTTTCTACACTCGAAGCTAGTACTACTTCATCCTCTTCAATCCTCAAACCTTGGCTAAGAAGGGTAGAGGTTATCTACCGAGAAGATACAACTATGAATGTCATTCCCAAGAGAGAACACATGGAAGCTTTGATACATCAATACAAAGTTGTGACTGTTGTGGATATGGGTGGAAGTGGCAAAACACATCTCCTACAACATGTATTTCAATGCATCAAGTCCAAGTATGAGGTTGTGATTTGGTTCTCTATCTCTCGCACATTCACACAAATAATCATAGTTAAATATTTCAACCAAGCTACGAGAGCTGTAGCTACAACTAGAGGCTTCCAAAGTTGGAAGATTTGAGCCACAAGAAGAAAGTGAAGATATACTTCAGGGGAAAATTAATGATACTTTAAAAAATCAAAAATATCTTATTGTATTTGATGACATGTGGGGGTTGCAAGGGAATGTGCAAGCTTATTGTAGAAATGTAATGGAAAAATTAAGATTTCTGGGGTTTCCTAAGCATGATTTGTGCACTGTGTTGGTATTTATACGAAATCGTGAGGTGGCATCACAGATTGGGATGCATGTCTATCAAATATTGTTGTTATCTAATGAGCATAGCCAAGACCTCTTGTTTCAATATCTTCTTCCTCATTCTCAAGTGGAACAATAGTAGGTCAACAATAATGTAGAGGTAGAGGCTACAATTGATACTACTCTTAAGCGATGCAATGACCTCCCTTTAGCTATTATGACATTTTCTAGATTGTTGAGGCATCAGAACCATGATGAATGGGCTAAATCCATGTAGTACCTTCCATCATCATATTCTTCTGTTGATTCACAATAGAGTGGGATCACCACGGCACAAATGCTTAGTTTCAAAGATTTAGACTACAGCATAAAACCTTGCTCTTTTATTAATAAAAACTTATTAGACTACAGAATTTATGGAACAATTTTTCAATGTCTTATATGAATAAAACCCTTGTCAATTATAACTCTTACTATCTATGGTAGTTATAACTAACTACCATGGTGGTTTTAACTTCTATGGTGGTTATAACTAATTCTCATTAATTTATATGATGGTTATAACAAATTCTCATTAATTTTTATAATGCTTATAACTAACTCCCAAAGTGGTTATATCACACTTTAATTTCCCATAATGATTGTAACTACCAAAAAGCTGCTATAAAAAGAGCTTCAAGGGTATAATAAAGGGAGGGGGGGGGGGAGGTGGGGGGGGGGAGATCAAGAAGACATTGAAGATTACTTGTAAGAATGGCTTGTTAATTATGTTATCAATTTAGTTGCTTTGTTTAAATCCTATGAGTTCTTTTCTTCTCATTTTGTCTTAGTTTCTTAGCTAATGGTTTCGATAGTACTGTGCTTAGCATTTAATTTTGGGATTTTCTAATTTCTCTTATAGTTCTATTTTCACATAATTCTAGACTTCTATTTGGTTATCATATAAGAGCTTATGTTGTCTTTTAAAAAGCATCTTGAGCAATTTAATAGTAATGTCTTTATGAAATTGCCTATTTGAGTCTAGATAGTCTAGAAAATCTTAGATATTTTTAGTTGACTTGAAATAGCTTGAATTTTTAAAAGTCTTTTCCTTAATGTTTCAATCTTTAAATTGTCAAATATTTTATGATAGCTCTATTATTTGCAATTTTTGACAACTATTTAGCTAACCAAATCATAGCTCATATTTTATTATTTATAAAGCATTTTGGTAGTTTAATAAGAGTGTCTTTTATGAAATTACTTGTTGAGCTTAGAGGGTTTGGACAATTTGTAACACTTTAGATTGAATTAAAATAGCTTTATTTCAAAAAGTTTGCTCATGTTCAATTTATCTCACTTAAATATTTGAGATTTCACACAACTCTTCTTTCTTTTTTTCCTTTTCTTTTAAAATCAATTGAATATCACTCTATTTCTAATCTTTTTTGTTGATCTTTCTCTCTAAGGAAAATTAGAAGTAGATTTCTGTAGAATTATGCTTAAACATTTTTGTGAAATTTTATTTGTTTCAAGCAACATACTATAGGGACTATATAGAATAAATGACTTGACAAAATAGGAATCTTTAATGACTCACAATATTCAAGGTTAGCTAAATTTATGTTACAATAGTTAGTTACAATTTCATACACAAACCCAATCATGTTCAACATTCATAACAAAAAACACACATTTACGCGTAGTTTGCTTTATCACCACTAAGTTTATTTGAAGGTATCTTGGCCTTGGCGTTTCCAGAGACCAACAAACACCTAAACTCACGTTTGAAAGAACACCTTCATTTCCTATGATCCCAATCACAAGATTGAAGGAAAATGTTGGCAGTCCCAAACGATCACCAACACAAAGTAGTCACCAAAAATTTCACAATAGCCCAAACACAAACTAGAGTGCCCAACGCTATCAGTAAAGGCCAATGAAGCCTAGAAACTCACTACCAAAAATTGCAACTAATCAACATAGTTTCCATTGTTAGAAAAAATTTCAAAAATTTAGTTTTATCTCTAAATATTGGAAATAAGCCTAGAGCAACCCAAATCCTCCTCCAATGCTACACTAACTCTAGAAAAATTAAAATTTCAACCCGAGATTACTTAGAATTTTGCCAAGAAAACCAAGTTTACAATGAAATAGATATAGTAAAACCTTTGGGAAAAATGTGAAAAAAATTCTAAAAATTCCAAACTTCATTTGAGACCCCTCTACACTACATTGGTAACCTCTAGGGATCCTAGATGCTGCACACAAGTGGCAAAAAAAATTGCAAATGTTGTTAGCTTTTTGAAAGAAAAACTATAGAACAAGCCAAAAGCGTTGAGCACTAGGTTGGAGGAAAGCTCGTAAAAAATTCATAAAAATCAAAAAATTATAATTCTACCTCTAGTATGAGTATTAAACCTCATACAAAAATTCAATGAAACCAAAAATTGAGATTTACATTCCACAAGCTTACAAAAAAATAGCAAAATTTGGCTACTTTTCATCAAAATTAGGGCAAAAATGCAATGAATAGGCTTAGAAAAAAATTCAAATCTTCATGGAAACAAGCCCTAAAGCCAAAATTTCATTCTAAACATAATCACATAGCCTAAACCTTGCATTCAATGTAGACAAAACAAAACAATTTCGATCAAAGAGGCATAGGAATAGAAAAATGCCATCACAATTTGGCAAAAATTTGGAAAAAATGGTAAGAGATGGATACCTGGTCATCTTAGATGAAGATCTTTTTCCTGCAGAAGGATCTAGAAGCTTGGATATGATTCACACAGACTCATTTGCATCATCCAATATTGGAATCTTGCTTGATTTCCGTTTCCTCTTTGCCATGATTGTCAAAACTTGAATGGTTTTGGCTTAGTGTGCTACAATCAAAGGCTAAAGCCTCCACCTCTGTCACCATCATGTTGAGCTCAAGGAAAAGTAGAAGCAAAGATTACTATTAAATTGTGGAAGTTTAGTTCTTGACTATTAAATCCTTCCTTTCACATGCTGCCCTAGTGAAACCAAGAGTGCAATGTGTTCATATGTTGAGCTCTAATGTTAGAAACCCTTTCCCAATACTTATGCACTACCAATGAAACCTTGGTATGTTGGCAAGCCTATTTTTCACATGGTGAACTACATGTATATAAAAGAAAAGGCTTTGTATGTTGGATTTCCTTGAGGTTATCCCTTTTAAAGCACTTTAACCCTAGTTGGGCCCCACAAGGATTAGGCAAAAAATACTAAAAAAATTTCAAACGTTGGGGTTCAATTTCGAAAAATGATCACATGCTATGGGATCATGCCCCACCAACTATGCAACTTGTGGAGCAATGTGTGAAGCCTTTAAAACTATCTAGCTTGATTTTTACACTTCAACCTTGGCTTACGATCATTCATAGAGTGTTAGATCTCTCCAAAACCCTAAAGCTTGCTTCAAGAACTCCAAGATGCCAAAAAACAAGTCAAAAGTACCAACAAAAAAATCCAAGCTTTAGCCCACATGTTGCGCTCTCAACCCCACACACTGGCCAGCCTATGGGGATAGTATGTGAGGTTGTGAACAAGTTTCACCATGTCAAAATTTGCTCAAGACTTTACTAGTGGATCCTTTGAAACCTAAAATGAATGCTTGGTTGAAAATTTGATTTTCACAAGTTGCAAAAGTTGGGTTCTAGCTCCATAAGTTGCAAACCCTAGTCCCATACACTGGCCAACATGTGAGGACAATGTGTGAGCTTCAAAAAAGATTAAACTTGATTAACAAAGCTCAAAATTTAGACTAGAATGGCCAAAACCCTATGCGCTAATACTGGTGATTCTAGAGCTCCAAACCCAAGTCGAAGAAGCTCAAAAATAGTCCATCTTTGTTCCACAAGCTAGGCACATAGGTCCCACATGCTAGCCAACATGTGGAGGAGCGTGGGGTAGTTTTTGATAGGTTTTTAATGCTCAAAATTACTTAAATTTTGATCAGTAGAGCTCTAGAGACCTAAAGTGAAAGACAAGCCAAAGATTGAATCCTTTTGAATTAAGGAAAGATGGGTTTGAGCTTCACATGTTAAGCACACACGTCTTACATTTTAGCCAGTGTGTGGGGCAACATGTGGGCTTCAAAAAAATCTCTTACTTAGCTTCTTATGGCATTGAAATAGATTTTTCTTATATATATAATCCTATACGCTTACATAAATGCCTAAATTAGTAAAAAAGCTAGTCAAAAATGCTCCACAAGCTAATATTTTAGCTTTATACACTAACAACATAGCTTTCACATGGTGGCCAGCATGTGGGGGATAGACAAGCTTTTCTCTAGCCCAAGATATCTTTAGAACTACCATATAAGCTACCAAAACTCTTCTCTAGAACCTAGATGCTGCCATAGGAGCCCAAGACTACTAAGAACTAAGTCAAAACCACTCAAACACTATATGGCCAAACCCATCCACATGCTACAAAGCATGTGAGCTCAATGTGTAGGCTTCATACCAATCAAAACTGAGCCAAAAGTTGTCCATTAGCTACTTGGTGCATCTCAAGAGACCCAAAGCTGAAGATGAAGTGAGAAAGTGACCTTGAGAAGCCACTAAAACATGATTTTTGCATTCACACGCTAGGGCCATATGGCCCATGCATTGTGCAGCATGTGGACTCAACCTATGAGAGCCCCAAGAATTCACCATGCCTCAAACACTACTCAGAATTGTCAAAAAAGCTAAAAATCTTCTAATGAACATCTAGCACAGTCTTAGGAACCTGAAAAGGCCTAGAAACTTTGTTAAAAAAACCTCAGAAAACTACCAAATCTTGTTCCACATGCTAGAAACCCTCTCCCACACATTGTGTAGCATGTGGGGGCAATGTGTGAAGTTTTGAGTAGAATCTACCACATCCAAAATGATCCATGAGTTGTCCAATAGGACCCACAAATCCTAGGATGGAAGATTAATCAAAAACTTAACCCTTGTAGCTAAGGAAACTAGATTTTGACCCCCACAATATGGGATATGCTATCCCACACACCGTACAACATGTGGGCTTAGTGTGTGGAGGTTTGGTAGGCCAAAACTCAATTCAAACTTACTAATCCTTAGTCCAAGACACTTAAACAAGCCTTACATTGATCCCACGTAGCTTAGATGTGATCAAAATGAGTTAAACATGCCTCAAACTTGATAAGAATCCATCAAATGCTAAGGATTTAGGTTCCACACACTGTGATGGTAGTCCAAACTATCCACACGTTGAGAAAATAGTCCCCACATGCTGAGGATTCAAAACTTTAGCCTTCTAAAATGTATAGAACCAATAAAAAGCCTCTTTCCAAGTAGTTTACAACTAGTTTGTGTGAGCTTTTTGCTTGTCTCAATTGTTTTTATTAAATTTTTATCTACTCTAGTAGTATACACAAGATTCCTAGCCTTCTTTTATAAGATCTCTACCTATTTCAACAATTTGTGACCTACTTCTCTAAATTTCAACTTGCCTTCATAATTTGTTCGATATCATGTGGCATCATTTGACCTTCGTCCCACCTTGTTGTAGCCTATTATATGTTCTATAGCCTTAACTTACCATGTTATGACCTTTTTCAAGCATAACCTTGCCTTGTTCTGCCTCATCTTGACTATGTTATGCTTTATTGTTGCAAATATTTGGCATTATTTTGATGATTATGCAATACATATGCCAGCTAATGTATTTTTGTGGACATGAAAGATCAAACTATGGATGCATGGACATAACTTGATGTACCCTTAAGCCTAAATAGACCCTACGATGATTTTGAATAATCAATGGACCTCAAATGCCTAGATTTTAAGCATGGGAGCTTGTACGATCATATAGCCTACATAGAGAAGTCCCTAGAGTGGCCTGAATATGTAAATCCCAATTACAAGCCATAATGGTGAAAAGAAAATGCTAAAATTAAGTTCCTCACTAGAACCCCATATGGCTCAAGACATCACCAAGGTCCTTGATGACAATATGAAAGTCTTTACTTTGTCATATGAGGATATGCTAGGTCTTGACCCATTATTAGTACAACATAACACCATACTCAACCCCAGTGTCAAACTCATCAAGCAAAAAAGTGCATAAAATTAGACCAGATCTAGCCCTAACATTTCGTGGTGAGATCATGAAACTTTACCAAGCTATTTTCATCCAAGTTGTTGATTATGAAACCAAGCATCTTGCATTGATAGCCTACATGACATGATAAAAAGAGGTCGATAATTATTGCCTAGCCCTAAACTTCTCCTTGAAGAAGTGGAGGCACTATCTCTTTGGGAGCCAAGTCAACATCATATATAAGGATAATGTACTAAGAGACATAATGACTAATATATACGAGAGTAGTCGAATAGCCAAGTAGAAGGCCATAATAGCTAAGTTTGACCTACATTACATCTCTCAAGCCTCAACAAAAGATCAAGCCATAGTTGCACAATTTACAACTTCCCTAGTTGAGGACCACACAACCATCGATCATAAGTTTCTTGATGAGCATGTCAATATTGTTAACAAGGTACCCAAAGGTTACAAGGCCATCATGCACTTTAATGGAGCTTCAACTATCCATGAGGCTAGTGTTGCTACCATCATAATATCACCCTCTAGTGTAATCTAGCCTTTCACTTATTGTTTTCAATTTCCAAGTATCAACAACGTAGCGAAATATGAAGTGTTGGCAAAGGAATGATGATAACTCATGAGTAAGGAATCAAGTGTTTGATGATAAAAGGTGATTTGCAACTCATTATTAAGCAAGTGACTGAGTTCTATGTATGTAAGGCCAAACATTTACAGCCTTACTATGACCTAGCCAAGAAACTCATGCTACAATTTATAGATGTTGGCATTCAACACATACCTCAAATTGAGAACACCTTAGCTGATGTCATTACAACCTTAGCCCTAAATGTGATGCTTGATGTGTTTAGCAAGTTACCTTCCTTGACGGAGGACTCTGCTCTTCCCATCACACAAAACACTAAAGGCATCTCTATGATCACTATTCACAATATTCCTCAACAAGAATAGTATGACGATATCAAGTTTTATCTAATGCATGGTGAATCTCCACAGAACCTAGCTACTTCTTAAAAGGATGTTGTATATAAAAGATCAAAATAGTATATCCATGTAGCTAATTACACATTATGTTGAAGGTCCTATGATGACATATTGCAAGTGTGCCTGGGTAAAAATGAAGCTCGCACAATCCTTGAGTAGGTTCACGAAGGTGTATGTGGAGGACATATAGGACCTAGAGACATGACTGCAAAGGTTAGATGATTAGGATACTATTGGTCCTATATGAAAAGCGACTACCTGTAGAAAGTTAAGACTTGTAACACCTGTCGATGACCAAGCGACTACCTGTAGATCATGCACTACTTAGATCACTTGGCCATTTCAATGATGGTGAACTGAAATTATTAAACCTATAATGCCTAAGTCTTCCACAAGGCATAGCTTCATCATCACTGCAACCAAGTATTCTACAAAGTATGTTGAAGCTATTCCTCTAAGGAAAACAGCATCTTAACAAGTCTGTAAATTCATATTTGACAACATAATTGTTGGTGACCATTTGGAATCAGACCGTCAACATTGGATGACCTTCAGGTCTCACAACCTTGGGGGGTCACAGGATCGTAGGTGTTCTTCAAACAAGGTTTAGGTGCTTGTTGGTCTCTAGCAACACCAAGGCCCAGATACCTCCAAATAAACTTAGTAGTTATGAAATGAACTAATCGTGAGTATGTGTTTGTTATTCTAAATGTTGAAATGGTTGGATTATGTATAAAACTATAATTGGCTATCATAAAGGAGATTTAGCTATCTTTGTTAAACACTGTGAGTTATTGGAGATTCCTATTTTGTCTAATCATGTAGTCTACATGGTCCCTATAGTATATTAATTGTAACAAATAAAAATTTACAAAAACATTTGAGCACAATTCTGCCAATCTACTCCTAATTTCCCCTAAAGAGAAAGTTCCACAAGGAAACTAGAAATAAAACAAGATTCAATGGACTTAGAAAGAGAAAGAAAAGAAACATATTTGCGTAAAATCTCAAATATGTAAACAAGATAGATTGACACGAGGAGACACTTCACAATAAAGCTATTCTAATTCAATTTAATTACGAATTGTTCAAACCTTCTAAGCTTAACAAGCATTTCATAAAAAACAATTTTATTATACTACCAAAAATGTTGCGTAAACGAAAAGTAAGAGTCTCTATTTTGGCTAGTAAATAGATGTCAAAGATTTCATTCAACAAAGCCTTCAAAAATTTGACAATTTCAAAATTGAAATACCAAGGCAATACACTTTAAAACAATGAAGCTATTTCGGTTGTCTCAAAATACCAAAGATTTTCCTAGATCCTTTATGCTCAAAACATTACTCTTGAGGCTTTTTAACAACATAAGATCTTCTATGGTAAATCTTAATAGAAGTCTAACATTGCGCAAAAACAAAGCTATAAAAGCAATATAAGACAAATCCCAAAATGATATGCCAAGCACAATACCATATAAACCATTAGCTAAGCAACTATAACAAAATGGGAAAGAATGAACTCATAGTATTAAAACAAAGCAGCTAAATTGATGTCTTTAGCAAGCCATCTTACAAGTAATCTTCAATTGCCTTTTTTTCAATTCCTTGCTCCTTTCTAATTCTACCCTTGTAGCCTTTATATAGTAGCCTTAAGGTAGTTATAATAATCATGAGAGGTTAAGGTGAACAACAAATATCAAGATAATTTATTCATAACTACTTTAAAGTTGTGAGAAAATTTAGCCAAAGTTGGCAAGTGTCTCACATTCTCACAAATATCTAGAAGATTAAATTATAACTTCCCTAGAAAGTTATAACTTCTATGGAAAGTTACAAATTTGTAGAAAATAGAGGTATATTTGACACTTGTTCATAAATTTCCTTCCTTCTTTCTTAAATAACAAAGTTTCTTTTACTTATACGTATATTGTTATGATCAAAGTATATAAAACATCAAGCCCATATTAAAAAAAAAATCTTTTATGTTATACTTTAGGGTAATAGTTAAGATAGAAATATTTCCAAATAAATGCATCCATTGTGTATGATGCCTACCATCTTGAAAACTTATTTGCTGCATTTTTAATTATCATTCATTGCTCTTGGAAGCAAGACAAGTGGTTGTAGCTATGTTTTACACCTGAAACAAATCGGTTGTTGTTAGCTTCAGATCATGCCACCTTCACTTCCTACAATGACTTCGTCGGAACAGTAGGCGTTGGCATTGGCATAGGCTGTGGTGTCGATTCTGGCATTGGTTCTAGCTACAAGAGGTCATGTGTCACTGTTACCCTCATCTTGTTGACATGGCAAAATGAAACATCAAGAACATGTACTCAATGTTCCATCTTTCGCGATAACAATGCTCAAACATGTTGGTCTTCTTCTATGCATGTATTGTTGAATGTATTCTCACCGCCAATGACATTACTCTACTAGAGGGTTTACTCTGCAAATGAGTGAGTTGTGTCACGGTCATTTGGCCACTGATGATGCTCTGCATATAAAATAATTGTATCATTTTTTTATGATAATGTTAGGGCTTTTTTTCAATGCTGATGCAGATGATGTTGCCAATGTTCAAACCGCAACACCATCACCTAAGGCAGAGCTACTGTGAAAATGGTACTTTGCTTCCCACCATCATAGTTAGGGTTAATAAGTCTATGATGCTTTTCCTCTATTTTTTAGGAATGTCAATGACATTGGTGTCCTTAATTTGAAAACCAGAGTAATTCCAAGGCCCTCTCTTAATTTCAATCTTGTTCACATAAATTATGTTGTTAATTGTTGTTCTCTAGTTTTTTTGTCCTTGTTTCTTTTTCTTGTTTCTATTCATTCAATGCCTGCAACTGCAATCAGATTTGGGCTTGCATTTTGATTTTTTCTTGTTTTGATTCAGCAAGCAAACCTGTTGTCAATGGTTCTTCATCTATTGTAGGGTACCATTTAATGCAAAGCTTGCATTGCCCCTCCCCTTTGCCATTTCAAAAATCTAACATTATAACGTTGAACTCTTATATCTCTTTGACTTTCTCTTATAGACTAGTAAATCATACAGAAGAGGTGAACTTCTTATCCTTCTAGTCTTTACTCCACTACCTCTTCCAAATTCAAAAACCTTTTTCTATTCTTCTTCTAATGAATAATCAATCTTATAATCAAGAATTTCTTTAGAACCTTTGAAATATTCTAAACTATCAATCTGTTTGGTCATGGATTGAAAATAGTATCTAATTTCTTAAACCTTACGAACAACAAAGAACTATTGGTGTGCTAGGACTATCAGGCTTATGAACTTAGAGAACAAATTTTCAGCCCTCCTTCTAGCACCAAAAGAATTGTTGGTGCCCGTTTGGGACCAAACCACCAACGTTGGGTGGCCATCAAGTGTCACGACCTTGGGGGATCATAGAATCGAAGATGTTCTTCAAATAGGATTTAAGTGCTTGTTGATCTCTGGCAACACCAAGGCCCAAATACCTCCAAATAGACTCAATAGTTATGAAACGAACTAATTGTAAATATGTGTTTATTATTTTGAATGTTAAAATGATTAGGTTATGTATGAAACTATAATTTGCTATCATAAAGGAGATTCAGGTATCTTTGTCAAATACTGTGAGTTATTAGAGATTCCTATATTGTCTAATCACTTAGTCTATACAATCCCTATAGTACATTGATTGTAACAAATAAAATTTTACAAAAAAAAGTGAGCACAATTTTGCCAATCTACTAATTTCCCCTAGGAATAAAGCTTCACAAGGAAACTAGAAATAGAGCAAATTTAGATGAACTTAGAAAGAAAAAGAAAAGAAAGCATATTTGCATAAAATCTCAAATATTTAAGCAAGATAAATTGACACGAGGAGACACTTCACAATAAAGCTATTCTAATTCAATCTATAACTACAAATTGCTCAAACCTTCTAAGCTCAACAAGCAATTTCATAGAAAACAATCTTATTATACTACCAAAAATGTTGTGTAAACAACAAAGTACGAGTCTCTACTTTGGCTAGTAAATAGTTGTCAAAGATTGCATTCAACAAAGCCTTCAAAAATATGACAATTTTAGAATTGAAATACCAAGGCAATACACTCTAAAACAATGAAGCTATTTCAACTGTCTCAAAATTCCAAAGATTTTCCTAGATCCTTTATGCTCAAAACAACTAAATTTCATTAAAGACATTACTATTAAATTGCTCTTGAGGCTTTTTAACAACATGAGCTCTTCTATGGCAAAAATAGAGCTATTAAAGCAACCTAGGACAAATCCCAAAATGATATGCCAAGCACGATACCATCTAAACCACTAGCTAAGTAACTAAAACAAAGTGGGAAAGGATGAACTCATTGGATTAAAACAAAGCATCCGAATTAATCTTTTTAGCAAACCATTTTTCAAGTGATCTTCAATTGTCCTTTTCCCAATTCCTTCCTCCTTTCTAATTCTACCTTTGCAGCCTTTATATAGTAGCCTTAGAATAGTTACAATAATCATGAGAGGTTAAGGTGAACAACAAATATCTAGATAATTTATTCATAAGTACTTTAAAGTTGTGAGAAAATTTAGCCATGGTTGGCAAGTGTCTCACATCCTTACAAATATCTAGAAGATCAAATGATAACTTCTATAGGAAGTTACAAATTCGTAGATAATAACGGTATATTTGACACTTGTCCATACATTTCCTCCCTTCTTTCTTAAACTACAAGGTTTCTTTTACTTGTACGTATATTGTTATGAACAAAGTATATAAAATATCAAGCCCGTATTAAAAAGCAAATCTTTTATGTTATGCTTTAGGGCAATAGTTAAAATAAAAATATTTCCAAATAAATGCATCCATCATGTATGACAACTTGTTTACTGCATTTTTAATTATCATTCGTTGCTCTTGGAAGCAAGACAAGTGACTGTAGCTACGTTTTACACGCAAAACAAATCAATTGCTATTAGCTTCAGATCATGCCACCTTTACTTCTTGCAACAACTTCGTCAAAACAATAGGTGTTGGTTCTGGCTACAGGAGGTCATCTTGTTGACATGGTAAAATGAAACATCAAGAACATGTACTCGGTGTTCCATCTTTCGTGGTGGCAGTGCTTAGGCGTGTTGGTCTTCTCCTATGCGCACATTGTTGAATGTATTTCTCGCCACCAATGGTGTTACTTTGCTAGAGGGTTTACTCTGCAAATGAGTAAAAGAGCTGTGTCACAGCCATTTGGCCATCGATGCTTTGCACATAAAACAATTGTATCATTTTTTAATAATAATGTTAGGTCTTGTTTTCAATGATGATGCAGATGATGTTGCCGGTGTTGAAACTACAGTGTTGTCACCGACAACGAAGCTACCGCAAAAATGGCACTTTGCCTCCCATCATCATAGTTAGGGCTAATGAATCTACAATGCTTTTCCTCTATTTTTCAAGGATGTCAATGACAATGGTGTCCTTAATTTGAAAACCATGAGTGATTCCATGACCCTCTCTTAATTTCAATCTTGTTTGTTTAAATTGTGTTGTTAATTGGTGTTCTCTAGTTTTTTTTTTGCCCTTGTTTCTTTTTCTTGGTTCTATTCATTCAACGCCTGCAACTGCAATCAGATTTGGGCTTGTATTTGGGTTTTTGTCTTGTTTTGATTCAACAAGGAACTTTGCCCTTAACGTAGTTCTTCATCTATTGCAAGTTCCTGTTTAATGTAGAGCCTGCATTTCCCCTGTCCTGTCCTCTGCCATTTCAAAAATCTAACACCATAACATTAACTTTTCTTTCCTCTGTGGATCTCCTTGTACGTGCAACAGTTCTAAGTAGGAGATAGGAAAACCAACAAACATACTTCATGTAAATTAATCAATGGTCTTGGTCTCTAGATTCTAAAAATTCCATAGCATTAGCAATGTGAACATGCCAACTCCCTCTCTACCCTTTAATTGAATTTTAGTATCAAAGTAAAAATAACTTTAAGTTGAGCAATGCATCATCATACCACATAATTTAAATCTCTTTTCTACACATTATTAAGCAGAACTTGTATATCGCCAACATGACCAACTCCACTAATTTTCTTTTCAAACCAGAGGCACATTCTACTACTGCACCAGGAAATGATCATATGTGACAACAATAGTATCCCATTTTGACATACATCAATGATATGCAAAATAAAGAGCTATGTACCATTGACCTCAATTCGGTGGAGGAGCACTAAATACAAATGCTTACTCACATTAAGCAATATCAAGAGAGGCTAAAACAATATCATGATGATTTGAATAGACAAAGAATCAACGAAGGAGATCTTGTCCTTAAGGCAATTCACAAACATGCAAACAAGTTCTCAATCAATTAGGAAGGACCTTTCTTGGTCACCAAAGCTTATAGCAATGGAGCATTCGGATTGGCAAACATGGATGGGAATGAATTGGTCAATCTAGTCAACCATTCCTATCTCAACCCTTATTATATCTAACATTGACCTATTTTCCTCTAGCCCTTGTTGGTCTTTGTTTGCAAGTATGAATGAATGATTAATACCGATAATCCTTCTAACCTATAATGAGTGAGCCAACATGACTTCTCATCTCTCTTTCTTTGGCATAACAAATGCACTACAAACCTTGTATAAATCTATGAAACAAAATACAAATTTCTCATGTTGTACCAATTGTAACCTATGATGGCATGTATTTTGCTTGTTATCTCATGTGGCCTTAAGAAATTTATTGTAAGTACATGTATTCTTTGACTTGTTTTTCATGTCCTCTTGGAGTTGTACTTGCAAGGTGAAGCCTAAAGTCATCACAAGGATGCAATTCATTGCATCTGTGAGTTACCATGAGACCTCAATGCCAAGACTTGCTTAGCAGAACAAAGGAAGTTATAAAACTCCTCATTTATAATTGTGAAGTCTAGTTCTTGTCCCATTCATCATAGAGTGGTGAAAAGGCATAAACAAAATGTTGGACCGAGTGGTAGGCTAAAGGCTTAATGTATGAATTGTTTAGTGTATGAGATTGCTCAATGTATGAGAGTATCAAAGTATGGAGTATAGTATAAAAAACTACAACTCCAAGGGTAGTGCACTGCATAGAAAGAAAATTAATGCTTTTGTATTGCAAATGCAAGGAATAGTGGCAACACTGCAAATTGTAACTGGAAAATTTAATACCAAAAAGGTTTGAAACAAGTTGTTGGCTATACATTGGGTGTTGGTGGCCACCCAACCAAAGTTTACAGTGCAATTCACATGGTGGGTATTGATGAACACCTACCATGAAATTTTAAGAGATAAAATAGCCAAGATGTTTATAGGTCACATGTTGCCCCAAGGGAGATCTAAAGCCAAAATTTTGCAAAAGTAAAAAGTGCAAGTTTGTTGGTAGGTTATACATTGGATTTTAGAAAACCCAACTCTTGACGAAAAAAGTCAAAATTGTTAAACTTGTTGCAAGCTACATGCTGGGTTTTACAAAAACCTAGCACTTGATGGAAAAATTTAAATGCGACAAAACTAACTACAGGTCACACACACTAGGCTTAGGAAGGACCCAAAACCAAATTTCGCAAAATTGAACTTGTATATCGCCAACATGACCAACTTGTATATCGCCAACATGAAATTAAAATGGTCAAAATTGATTGTAAGTTGCACACTAGGTTTTGGGAAAAACCCAAAACAAATTTTGCAAGTTGCAAGGTATAGGCTACGCACTGTGTTTTGAGAAAACCCAACACTAATGAAAAAATTGGAATTGGGTTTTTTTTTAGGCTAAGTTGAGCAAAAGCCATCCTTCTAGTGCTAAAAAACTATAGTTCCTAAAAAATTTGCGGTTGAAACCCCAAAAATTTCAAAGAGAATCAGTTTTAACCCTAAATCCACAGGTCTCGAAAAGGATCAAAAGTGCCCTAGGCAATCTTGTCAATCACCTAGGGACTTAAAGATTTCTTACCAATTGATGTAAAATATAAAAAGACTAATGAAAATGCAACGCGAGATCCAAGAACAAGGAAAATATATATATAATCTTTGGCAAATAGAAAGAACTGCAACTTTTATATTAACTGTAATAATGTAAAAGTGAGTTCATAGAGAAGTACATATTAAGGCTTTTGAAAGCCTGAGAAATAATAATGCTTTGTGAATCCAATGTAGATTTGCAAAGTGTATTTTGCAACCACGCTTTACACTGATATTCCAATTTGATCTGCAATGATACAACTCCTTATTCTCAATGTTCTAACTCCTTATTCTCAATGTTCTGCACTAGGGGGAAAGGTTTATAGACTTTTGGAAATTTGCACTACTCTAAAAATCTAGTTCAATTGAATGCAAAATGGTTCAAAAGTCCTTTCAATGATGCAAAGTCTTGTTTAAATAGGTCATCAGATCCTAATTCGTTGCTCTTAATTCTGCCACGACCGTTGACAAATTCCTAGCAAATTTTGGCGTGTGCAAGGCATCTTTTGGTAGCGTATGAGAAAATTTAGGTAATTATTTGCTTTCATACGCTACCTCCATATGTTGCCCAATGTATGGGACTGGGATGCACAATGTATGGGGTTAAAACCCAAAATCTATATACTATTTTTGCATGTTGCCCAGTGTGTGGGAGTGTGTGGGACTGGAGTGCTCAGTGTGGGCTGAAAAATGCCAAATTTTATGGCTTGCAAAACATTTTCAACACTCACAAGCTTGGATATATGAAATCTGCAACCTCCACAAGTTGGAAGATAAGGCATTTACAGCAATACAAGGCCATAATGTAAGATTTTTGGGGAAAATCAGGCAATTGTATCTACCTTTATTTTTCTACCAAAATACAAATAATTTTGACTAAATGTTGTAACATGAATTTTCTTTGGGATGTTTCACAAACCAAATATTAGTCAAATAGCATTGCATAGCAACAATGATGGCTTGCTCACCCTGCACCGAGCAATCCCCCTACACAAGGCTATGAATACGCTTAGCTTCCTTATTTGCCTTGGCAACTACAAAGAAGAACTTAGAGTATCCCCATCCCTCAACCACATGTGGACACGCTCCTTTCAATATTGTTCCTCTTCCTCTAACAATTGTTGTAACTAAAGGAGGACATCATATTTCTCCCTCTCCAAAGGTTGTCCCAACTCCTGATTGGTTTGGATGACCCACAACCATTCAGTTAATTCTTCCCGATATTCTTTGAATGCATACTTATCACCCCTTCGCCTAGCCCAGATCTTCTTCTTCAAAGTGGCTAAACCAATTTTAAGAAAGTCCCTCGAATCCATTTGAGCAAGGTATCCCCTCTACACTCCATAGACAATATTAGCAAGCCAAGGTTTATTCAACCAAGCTCTTTCTAGCCTAAACGATCATGGCCCTAGGTTATCTAGCGTGCCAAAGGAACATAGCAGCACTTTGAAATCAAAGGCCCTTCTCTTGAGGCCCTACACATGAAACCCATGAGCCAACAGCAAAGCAGAGCTAGCCCACACTCTATCTATCTTAGACATGACTCACTCTCTTCCTCTCCTATGATTGTTCCAAGTATACTAACAACCTCTCACCTCCATGTCCATGAGCTCAAAATTCAAGAGGTACATTATGGATTCATAGCTTCCGGGAGGCAAGGTTGAATCTCCCCCAGTCTTTTCCCATGGGAACAACCTCTTATTGAAGTCACCAATAAGAAGCCATGCTATTCGGTTCAAGATTTTCTCAACAATTTGATATAGCTCTACCAAATGGGCCTTTGGTCCCTGCAGCCCATAGAAATTCATTAGCCATCAAGCCTGCACCAACATGAAGGTGGTAATACTACATTGTGAGGAATCCAGTAGCTACATAGGGGACCAAGCGATGGCAGTGAGGCCACCCACCTTCCCTTGAATCAACAAAAATTGTCTACCATCCTAGCCATTCCAAGATCTATCTTTATGTCATCAAAAGCTTGGTCTCCTACAGACACATCACATTGACCTTCCCAGTTTGCTTACATTAACTCTTTCAGGGTACATCTCTTACAAGGGGTACCTGTCGCCTACAATTCCATGAGAGAATATTCATGGTCTACTAGTAGCCCTTTTCTTGTACACCCCTTTTAAGGTAGTATGGGTCCCCAAATCGATTTCCTTTTGTGTTTGTTTTCAATCTCAATTCGGGGCTTGTGGGTCTCCCCATCTTCTTTGACGCGACCACTATAGTAAAACCTAGATCCTCCTCCATCTATAGTGACTGAAGGATGGGCTCCATCGATAGTGTGAAGGAGCCCCCTTCTATCGAAATCCAATCCCCCAAGGACGAAACTTGAAATGACGATTTGGACCTTGCAGCCGGGGATGTGTCCTCAACTACCAATGAGTCCACAAGCACAGAGAACTATAACCGCCCAACACCATACAACTTCCATCCATAGCCTCACCCAGGCTACGACAATCCTCGCAATGAGGTTGCATCTCAATGTATGACCCCTTCTAGGGAAGATGTATGTGTATGCATTTTAAGCCTTAGTTCCTACCCCGAACAACATACCTCATCCACGTCCCCCATCCCAAGCCACCATGCACCTATGGGATGCACACCCTTGCCATCAATGTTGAATCTGGACACCATGGATCCCCCCTTTGGCCCATTCCAAGATAGCACACTTGGCCACCCCAACGTAGCTCCCCTTGCCAAGGACACCCACTTCACCACTACCCACAATCTCTGCTTCATCTCCCCACTAACCACCACCACAACCTTTACTTCCACCACCACTCTCCTTGGCCTACTATGCCTGCCACCGCTTCCTCCATCACCTACTGCACCTGCCACTACTGCACCCACCCACTCTTCCTCCATCTCCAAGTCAGGTGCAATTTACATTGGAATATACACCAACATACAATGAACAACTGATAGTTTCTTTTGCATGTATATCCAATTTGGTATGCTAGTTTAGTCTTGGTAAATTTATTAATAGAGATAACAAACATAATCCGACAACTGTTCTACAGTCAAAAATGTCTCCACAGTGATAGTGGAATACTTAAAAGTAGTTAGATTATTCAACAGCACCAAATTGAACTACAGTGATTGCTATAATACCGGTTAGAAAATTCAATCTCAAGCTGAGAGTTTACACTTGACAAGATGACAGGATTCTTAAATCTCCCTTCAATTGAAAGATTTTCCATCATCTTAGGTTCGCCAATTTATGGAATAAAAATTGTATCAATTCAGTCATTTCCACCCTGGCAGACGGTATGACCACAATTGTCTTCATAGATAAATTGGATAATCCGTAAGCTGTTTCTTTTGAGCCTTCAATCCTTCACTAGTTGCAAACCGCAATGAATTGGTTTTTTATTTGATCTGTAGCTTAAAAGAATGGTTTTTCTCAAGTAATCTGTCGTTGGAAATATATTCCATGTTGTTTACTTTTCTCTTAATTAGAAATCAGAGATTCATTTCTTCAAAGATGTCTGCAGTGTTAGGCTTGATGCCACCGCCACTGCACATGTTAACTGCTGATTCCCCTAAACAGTTTCGTAATAAACTTGATGGGTCCTTGGAACCACCATACTTCAAAAATCCGTGTCTAAGAATTGAACCAGTTTCCAAAGAAAGTGGATTTTCTGAACATGCTTTTCTCCATATGCTTGCGGCAAAGCATTTTGCGTATAGGTAACTATAATATCCTGCATAAAAGTATAGTAAGCTTCACAGTAAATAAAGAGTTGTATCAAAATGTAAAACCACAATATTATTCTTCTGATAATATGACAGATTCTCTACTACAGTCCAAATTTATATATCCAGTAACAATAAATAACAATGGAAACTCCAGTTTCACATAACTTTACCCGGCATAAATCATATAATGTAGAAAGCTCAGAGGATAGAAGGCAAATACATACCAGCTCCATAGTTTACAAGATGATTGAAACGGGTAAACCAATGTGTCCCTTCAACATACTTTGAACTTGTATACTTTTCTTTCAACTCTGCAAAAACTGATACTGTGTCTATTGGTGACAAAGATTGTTTACCAAAAAAAGCTTGATCAACCACCGAATAAAATATCTGCACAGAACAACCATGAATTAGTTGAAATAGGAAAATAAAATATTATGCACTGAGCATTTAAAAATATCTTTGAAGTTCTCACTTGATTTTGTAACTCTGTCGCTGCAAACATTCTTTTAGAATCATCGATGGATTTTACAAGCTTCTCTGGTATTACTTCACCTGTTAGATAATGTTTACCAAAAAGTTTTAAAACTCTGTGATCGCACGCAAAGTACCTGCAAACAACATATGATAAGGCACAATCAATGCATTGAGTATTGTTCAAAATCTTGGCAAAATGTTACATCAGCTCAAAAATACTTCTCTAGAATGTATCCTGATGCTCGGTGTAATATAGATATCCATATAGATATCCAAAAAGAACCAACAGATACTAGAGTGGCAATCTCAAGGTTTTAAAAAAACTGCTAAAAGGATAATTAAAAAAAATTAAGCTTGATGTACATCCAATAATTCCCTGGATCTGCCATTATCTCACAAAATTTTGGGAGGAGAAAGTATACGCTGTTGAGTTTTCTAAATTATCATAGCTTTAACAGGTATATTTTCATAGAAAAACTTGATCTCCATCAAAAGTTTAAACCCATTAACTACCTTTTAAGTCGGCATCTAATAATCTCCACTGTATGTTCAAGTCCCAGTTGTATACAGTGTTTTCAAGACTATTCGCTACAGCTGATTTGAACGTTCACAATTTTTTTCCCTTTGAAAAAAGGCCAGGATTATATTATAGTACAAACAAGATACATTAGGAATATCCCCGAACCCCACTGAAGCCATCTAAAGGACAGGTAAATTTATTAGACAAAATGTGGGTCCCAAAGGAGACTCCATTGTGTAACCATGATTTCCTTTAAAACCTAAATACCAACAAGAAAGATTTTTCACAAAACAACCGAAGCGACAAGCCTTCAGAGAAAAGAAACAGATTTACAGACACATTTTGGCTTTTCCTGCCCATGGACCCTATCAACAATGCCACATTCCTCTTCGGAATTGATGAAGTTAGAAACCTACTGGAAAGCCTCATATCTGTCCTCCCTTTGCTTCCATTCCTTAGCATCCATGCCACGAGCATGGTCATGGTGCAAGGAAAAGGGCATTCACTTGATGTACGAGTGGAGGTCCAGCCAACGGAGTGTTCCTGTTGATGCCCATGATGACGCAAGGAAAATTTTCATATCTATACCAGTCCTTGACATTTGATTCATGGTATCTCATGAAGTATTCCCTCATCTCTTCTTGCTCCCTCCTCTCTTTCTCTTGCATCCGCTGCTATCCCTTCTCTCTTCCTCTTGCATCCGCTGCTCCACAATCTCTCTGAGCCTTTCCTCCTCTACCTCCTTTCTGAGCTCCTACTTTATCCAGTCTCTAAGTTCATTTTCCAGCTGAAAGCATTGTTCAACCTCCTGTAGTCGTGCTTCCTTTTGGTTACCTCCTCAATTAATCATCATTGTTTGGTTTTGTTATGGTGAGAATTGACGTGTCCAACCGATAACAACTTGTTCAGAATATTGTGTTTCCTTTCCTAAAATCACAAACTCTATAGAAGGTAGTGTGATACTGTCCACAGCTATAAACAGTATGAAAACATATTTGTAAATCGAATATGGACTTTTTGGTTGTATCAACATAATGACCTAACATCAAAAGTAATGCTGAAGCCAAGAGAATGTGATTTGTAGATTAAATGCAGAAAAAAGAAAAACGAGGCAGAAATGACACAAGAATGGAAAAAGAAATAGTTTTGCAAATAGACCAGTAAAAGACTGGTAGAAAACATGATCTTATCGATTGAATTTGTAGGCAAAACAATAGATCTATGCTAAGCAAAAGAGAATGATTGAAGCAAAAGGGAAAATGTACATTTTATTTTCAAAGAAATGCTTACAAAAAATGATAAGAAAAACCTTTCTTTACAGTTTAGGGCAGGAGTTTTAGGCGGAATAAAAAATGATTAAAAAAAAACTGGAACCTATAGATCAGTGATATATTTGGAGAAGAATCAGATGTAACTCAAAGGCTGCTGACAAGGAATTGTATTACCTCAATATCTAATGTGTGTGCCTGATTGGGTTTTCTTCTGGAATAAATGCCAATATAAGTGCAGACCTAATGTAACAGAAATTTGGATTGAACTAGACTGTTGGATCTAATCCAAGGGTTTTTTCATGTGTCAAACAAGTGCACAACAAAGGGGATACAGTTATGTCAAACAGGGATAAGGTTTGCCAGGAAATACAAGAGCTCTCAAAATGCAATGTGATTGGCTGATGTGAATTTGTTCATTTTCTAAAAGAGAGTGCAATTAGATTCAGCCCAATTCAATAAAGGATCTTAGATCAAAGATAGATGATCAAAATGATGCCCTGGTTCTTCTATTTATAAACCAAAAAATGTCTCATAGATCATGAAGATATGATGCACTGGGACCCATGAATAAGACTCTAGAAGCTTCCGAATGTTGAGTTTTTAATTTGACGTCAAAATGATGCCTAACGTAAAAAGTGGCATCAAAAGCAAAATTGCACTAAGATGATATCAAAAATAATGCCAAATGCTATAAAAAAGTTGAATGATGTTGTCTAGCTAAAAGGCAACTACTAAGGAGATGTATGTTGCACCCAAACTTCCAAATGGCTAAAAGGAAGACAAATATGGGCACAACATGCTTCCCATTTCAAACGTACTTCAAGATCCTCTGTGGCTTAAAGGAGTTCCGCTACAAGGCAGAGGCCTCAGTCTTGTTGAGGCTTGGATGCCTATTGTGTTTGGAGATTGATTTTTCCTAAAAAAGCTCTACACTACATTATCATGGTTTTTTCCTATACGGTTTTCCACACAAGTTTCGATGTGTTGTTTTGGTTTTCTTTTCTTTTTCATTTGTTACGGTTTTGTTTCAACTTACAGGACAAATTACCAGATTCGCTTCATTTGGTCAAGCCAAATTCAATTTTGCCAGTAATATCTTCAATTTATGTTTTTACTGCATAACTAATTCTAGATAATGAAAATAGTCGTTCTCTTATCTCTGAGCCCTTAATTTTAACTAATCTATCTTCGCTATCATGCTTTTCATATAGCTGCACTCCATTTAATATATTTTGTTTATTACATCATTTTTTCACTTGTAAATAACAAAGGCAAACAAATGTGAAATTACTAAAGAACATGTCAGGTTTTTGGGACAATGCCCAAATTTTACCTTTTTTCTAATTTCCAAGTTATAGTTATGTATTTAGAAGCCATGGTTATCTACCTAGAAAAGGTTGGAAAAAGTTAGGAAAGCTATGTTTACACAACAATTTTCAACAAAAGAGGGATAAAACTCACATGAACAAGGGGCTAAGATCCTCGCCCCAACTACAAATAGAGACCAAGACATCACTTGTAAAATAGCTAGATCAATGAATAGAAGCACGAAGGGTGTTGTCAAGTTATTTTTCCTCCTTTCTTCCTCCATTTTCTTTCCTTTCCAGGATCTCCACTAGAGCTCTTTGAAGCTCTCCAAGTTCTTGCATTCTTTCAGCCATTATCCTCACAATTCACATCAATGCTCTCCTATTTTGCAGTCACAACAGCATGAATCTCACAAATAGTTTGCAAACCTTTCTCACAAGTTTCTCATAACAAATCCTCAAAAGCCTCTCACAATTTGATTCACAAAATCTCTCTCAAGAAGTCGAAGATGAATGCATCCAAGAGATGCTATAGTTTACCTGCTTTGAGTTTACTGCCATGTTTAAATTTCAGATTTATGTATAGATCTTTATCAAAAGGGTTTACAGTACAGTGTTTGTTTAAATGTGTTCAAGCTTATTTATTACTATTTCCTGGCATTTCAAGCAAGATCTATTGTCCTTAATATGGTATTCTCACAATTTCATGTTGCAATCTCTAAATTAAAAGTTTTATATGACTAGTGCTCAAATCTGTAGAAGAATATGAATATTTAATGGGTTGTTTTATGATGTAGAAGCTCATACATGTCTCGCAATTCTATACAAACTGATGTTGAATCATTGATGTATTGTAGAAATCCTAGTCATCTCAGGCTTAGGATCCTTGTGATTTACAATTCTGAGCAGTCCTCTCACAGATCTCAGCCAAAGATGATGAAATCTCAGCCCAATTTGTTTGCCCTTTTATGCATTAATCCATATGATCAACTGAAATCTCATTTGTATTTTCCTTTGCATGCCTTTTTTGTAGCCTCCAATTCTACAGAGCTGAGGCTTGACAACATTTGTAATCCATTTGTGATCCCAGATCATTTGATGTCTGATGAATTTTTTTACAAATTGAGCATGGAATTAATTGAATTTTGTGTTTGGGTTCACCATGACTTGCGGTTTGATCAGATAAAAAACTCAATACTCACCCCGAGCTCTTCTTCAATTCACCACAACCCACAGAAGACATCTCTATAGGACTGCAACTCACATTGCACTCACAACAAAGACAACATGTCAAGAAAAAATGTCGGGATAGTTCTTGCCCGTCTTGCAGTGCATGATTTTTTTAACCTTTTGAAGCACTGCAACCCCTCCGTAACTGGCAGTCAGGTTGTGGTTTGCATACAGCATCAAAAAAGAAGAGCAATTTCAAAGTTTCAAGATCAGTCATGAAGCCTCCATTGTACCAACGCTCACATACCCTTCATGCCAATGATACGTTGAACACATGCTATTACTTTCCTAGCAATACTAGGCCAAAGTAATCCACTCCTCTTACACTAAGCACCAAGCATAAGGCCCTATGGCGCACAACCTACATTCTATTTTCTAGAAAAGTTCAAACAACTTTCTGTCGTGTAATCTTCTCTATTAATCTTATCATATGCTTTCTCCAAGGCAAACGATTATACATAAGTTTTTAGATTTGCCTCTTAACCTTCCTGCAAATGTCTTGATAAAAAATGCAACCATACTCCACAATTGACATTTCAAGTACCAATCTGAATTGATCTTCAGATACTACCAATTCTTATCTTAAATGTTGTTTTGCTTCTATTTCTTAAAGCTTGATTGTCTGACATAAGTTTCATTCACATATATTGACACAAATTTGACTACAATCTTTGTGATTTTATAACGACACCATAATGCTCACGCTCCAACGTTCAACCTAACATGGTTCATTGCTTCTGATCATTTGCTTCCCTCATCTTACATGCTCTATGTCAATTGGTTATATCTCTTTCTCTCTATTTTCCTACTGACATGAATAAGTGCAGAAATCTAATGTTTTCAATCGTTTAAATAAAGAACAATCTATCATGAAAAGCCTTTACGAAGTAGACAGAATAGGAAAAGAATTCCTTGTTAAATTAGCTGTAACAAAAATAACATATATTCTCAAATCATACTAATAGAAATTAAATTCCGTTATGATAAAATAAAAACCACAAGACAGGATTATTTAAGGGAACTCTGAAATCTTCCGTATCCATGATTCAGAAGCAAACTCTGGCCACTCTAATTATAATAGAAAGCTATATGAAACTGTACATTTGAAAACTGACTTGTGTAAGCAAAGACTACAAAATCTTAAAGATGAATGTCATTTATACACAATAAAACAACAAAAATACACTTAACTCAAAAAGATTTGAAGGTGTTTCTGCAAAATCAAGAACTGTCCTTGTCCCAGAAAAATGCTGATACTCCTGTAACAAAATTCCACACATATGCCCAGGCATGAAATAACTCGTTATAAAAGAATAGCATAACGGCAAAAAAACATAATTAAATACCGTTTGTGAGAGCAGGGAATGCAATGCATGACCAAACTCATGAAACAATGTTTCCAGTTCACAATGGCTAAGCAGAACATCACGTGATGCTCCTGGAGAAAAGAAATTGCAAACTAACGCAACTACCTGCATTAAATATAGCACTAGAAATAAGTGATTTCAAATCACATATATTATTAGTATAAATTAAAGCATACAAGAAATATTTTGAATAGACTATCAATAAATTGCAGTTCACTCATTTCTAGGAGAAAACTGTAATATTCATTTTGGATAATTTAATTGCCATTTATTTAATTCTCATGGTTGATAACCTTCTTATGAAAACAACAAAAATCTTTTTGCATGATACCGTGAATTATGTTGCATGTTTTCCTTTAAAGTTTGCTACTCCAGCTGCTAAATGGAATTGGAAGGGTCTAAATTTCAAACAAACGGAAACAACTAATGTAGCTTGTCTTACCAATACTTTTCACCAATCATAATTAGCAATTTAGCAGATATTGTGGAATGCTTCAAAGTTCCTGGCATGAAAGGATTTGAAGGTTTGTTTTTGTCAATGTTTCAAGCATGACCCTTTTATTTTTCTGGCCTCCAAACTGATTGAAATTCAAAGTAAAGATCTAATCATGTTGGTCAACATTTTTCTCCTTCCGATACTTTTTCTTAACTTTCTTGTTTTCATAAAGATTCTCATTCCAGTTTGATTTACCCTTGCATGTGAAAAAATTATAAATCATAACTTGAGCTGCTGATCCATAAGTGCTACAGAAAAAGTACTCTTGTTTGCAATCCTCTTACGGAACTACAATTAACAAAAAGGGTCCTTTGCTGCAGGAAATATCCATGTTCATTTTCAATAGTTGGTGTAACACCTGAAGCCCCCAATATGCTGCCTAAAATGCAAGGCTAAAATTTTTATTTCCAATAGTTAATCAATCATCAGAAATTCAATCTTGCATTTGCCAACATTCACATCAGTTCAGCATAAAACAACTAAAGCATAGCACAAAAATTATATAATAGAAACAACAGCCCAAGGCTCTAGCAAGAAGAGAATGCCAATATGACAATTGATAGTTCTTGATATACACAATGCATCCAAGGTGTAATACAATTGTCAAAATATCTAAACTTGAAATCATATTATTCATAGCTGTCTAGCTCAACAAAAGGCCAACTAACTCAATTAATTCACCTTAGCAACATAATCAGTCATATGAAGAGCCAAACTACAGAAAACATACTATTCGTAAGCTTAAAATATTGCAAATTGAAATACAAGAATAGTATAGCAATTTAGAAAAACATCTCCAGATCAATTCAGTACTCACTATATCATAACCAATTATACAATATCCATGGTTCAACAGGTAGGAAAATCAGAAATTAGACTGCACATTAATAGTCTTGCTTAAACAGACGGCTGGCCAACAAGTACAATAACTTTATGAAATAATAATTCATAAATCAAATTAATCAAATTCTTAACATTAGAATTAAGGCCATCCTGTGTCGTCTGAACATCACATGGCCAGCCTGGATGCTATTCATGCCCAGAAAAGGGTGTGTTGCCCCTGCACCAGGCTACCAAGACTCATTTAATGACAAGAAGCTGCGCTAGATTCTGAAGTGGGGTTTTGGTGAGATCCTTTGGTTTTTTTGGCATGGGGTTTTGAAATGGTAAGGCCCAAAAGCCACAACCCTTCCCTTCTTCCTCCCCCTCTTTTGTCAGCAAAGAAGAAAAAACCATTAGAACTAAGGCAGCCACAAGCAACAACAATAAACAAACCATCATGCAAAATGATATCAAATAAGTTGCCAACACACTCTAATATTTAGTACATATAATATCACATACACCCTAGCTGCTAGGAAAGATATTGTATCAGCTGTACCACCTTAGATTTTGCTTATGCTAAGAAATTCATTTTAATTTTCTAATCAACAACCACATAAAGTTTGAGCAAAACTCTATAATAAATTCTAATGGTCATCAAGCATAATTTCTGATTCTTTGGTATTCCAATAAAATAAAAGCTAAGTAAAATGAATCATGTCTAACTGGCACAAAACACCATATTCAGATTTCAGCTTAGCCATTGCTAATTTTCTGAATTGGATGACAATCATGAAAAAAATAGCAATAATAAAAATCTATTCAAGATTCCTCTAATAAAATGTATAGATCTACATTTTTCTTATTTACAAATCAAGTTCTGATTTCTTTGAACCATAAAATATATCTAATGTTATTCATTAACAAACTTGATTTATTTGAACCATAAAATATATCTAATGTTATTCATTAACAAACTTGATTTATTTGAACCATAAAATATATCTAATGTTATTCATTAACAAACTTGATTTCTTTGAACCATAAAATATATCTAATGTTATTCATTAACAAACTTGATTTCTTTGAACCATAAAATATATCTAATGTTATTCATTAACAAACTTGATTTCTTTGAACCATAAAATATATCTAATGTTATTCATTAACAAACTTGATTTCTTTGAACCATAAAATATATCTAATGTTATTCATTAACAAATCTGTTCTAGGGTTTCCTATGTTTGCCTGGAATTGACAGTGGGCCTGGCTCAAACTGCTCCAACGGCTATTGCAGTGGATCAGGCACTAGATGGCGTGCTTCCTAACAAGAAAAGGAAGGATTCTACTAGCAACAGCTGTTCTTTCTACCATCGACCGGTTCATGGCCTCTATTGCTTCCCCAACACCCCCCACCCTGTGAAAACCACCACCACCACCACACCCCCCGCCCCGCACCCCACACACCAAGAAATTAGAAACAAACCGGACCACCAAATACACAACTTTATCTGGTCTCGGGGAAAACGGGGGAAATAGCTTCACTTGGTGTGCTAGGACACCATGGTGTGGCCCAGGGAAGCAAGCAAGATGGGGATTCTCAAATTTGTCAATTTGGTAAAATGGGACACCAACAGCTAGTACACCGACTCACCAAGGTGCATGCAAATCAAACACAATGGGTCCACATTATGCAGAACAAATATCAACAATGGACAGCGGAGCATCATGACTTGTTACTTTGGAGATCGCTCTACCATCACATTCAAAGCATGAAACAGCTGGGTTTAATTGTGGCGCCAAACTACCTCATTATAAGACATCAATAACCAACAATCCTTGATTGAATGCCAATTTGGCAAGGTCAACTACTGGAAAAGATAAAGGTATTTTTATGGTTAGTCAACCGCACTACCCTCCCCATGCGAGTGGAGTTAAGGAGACGGGGTTTCAACCTTGACTATAGGTGTCCATCCTCTCATCAAGCACCTAAACGTGGCACCACTTTGTGCTTGAATGTCTCTTCAGCAGAGAAATGTGGCACGCTATTGGAATCCCCTTGCCCATGAAATTTGACAGTGACTCCAAGCCCACTACCATCCTGTGGTGTTTGTGGAGGGCATGGAATCACCTTATATTTTGACAGTTGCCTTTACCACCATCCACACATGTGGCTGTGGAGAGAAGCGACAATTAGCACAGGCACCACTCCTACCTTCAAACCTTCTTGTGCTCGGTTTCAGGGAATGTCGGAGTTGTGGGACCTGATTACATGTGTCGGATGGGCCCTCACATTGTTGGTGGGAGACCCTGCCCTATTAGACAGCGAAACTTTCACCAATTGGCAAAATGCATACACCACTTTTCATGGGGTCAGGATAGACCTCAATGAAGAAGCGCTAGCAAGAGTTTTGGGTGTGCCAGCCTCTGGGGAGGTGGTGCTTTCAACAAGCAGAAGATTGCAAGATGTGGAGGTTTTTTTCATCGAGCCAATGCCACAAACTGCAAGTGGTCAAGTGCCTAAATTGATGATGCCTGCCCTATTGCAGCAAGCGATGGAATTGATAGAACGTTTCTTTGTTCAATCTTGGAATGCATGGAAACTATAGGGTGTTCACTTTATGCTGCTTAAATGCATGTGGTTCGAGTAGCAGGTGAACATGCCTAGTTTCTTTCTTGCATCTCTGCAGCATTGTCAGCTGGGGCAACACTTGGGTCTAATTCTTGCCTTGTGGAGGGTAGCGAGACCAACGCCTATGACATGGGATGTTGTTTTGACTTGCAACTCTGTCCATAGCAAACGAAGGCAAATGAAGGCAGTTCTAGGTACCAAGCTGCATGGTGTTGACGCTAGAAGAAACCCAGCATCCTAAATAGGAGACGGTAGAGACTCCACTTGGGGAGAGTTCATCTGCCCTGCACAAGAGAATTGAGGCAGCTTTGGAGGAGGCCACTCTCATGAAGGGTCTAAGAAGTGAAATGGGCTGCTAGGGAGGAATCCTTTCAGTCGCAACTGGCAATGCTGGAACTCCAACATCGGGAAATGGTTGATGCACTTGGGCAACAAAGGGAGGCAGAAAACGTGGCTGCCAGGGCCACGATGGAAAATCAACTTTGCAGAGAAATGAAGGAGGTACAACAAGAGGAGCTCTGGCGGCAAACGCTGGAACAAGAGGCGAAAGCGCAAAGGGAAATTGAGCGAAGGAAGGATGAAGCACTCCAACAGTAGTTGGACTAGGCACATGAGCAGAACACGATCACCTAGCTACAGGAACGAAAATGCCCCTGCGTTGGGATGCATATCAATCGTAACTCTTCGTGGGAGGAGCTTCGTCGGCATGTTTGCCTTGCATCTACGAAGCTCCATCCCAACAGCAAGGATAGTGCAGCCACTAGGACATGCAAGGTTGAGGCCTTTAAGATCTTTTAGCAAGCGGCCACGTTTGTTGATACTGAAGATCATCATACGTTGCTTGACACCATCCACTCACAATACTAACCTAACTATAAATGCGCACACCAACCTAGGCATCTCTAAGGGGTGGGTTGCCAATTTGTTGTCTATTTCTACTTGCGTTTTTTCTGGTGGTCAGCCCTGTTGGGATGGAGGTTGGTTTTTTTATCTTTCTGTTTATACGTGGATCTTGTATCAAAGGGTCCAAGGCACATGCTTTTGGTTGAACTAGTTGTAGTTAGGACAAGTTTGCACCCACCTAGGTAAGCAGATCGATGCTTTGGGGGTTGGCAATCACCCCAATTTTTGATAAATAGTAGTCTTGGGGTCTATCCCCCCAATTTTCTCCATGCTTGTACATACTTAGCAATTACTATATTCCCAAAATTTTCAAAAAAAAAACAGATCTATTCTAGGAAGCAATGGGAGGAGAGGGCGGCTACCAAGTTGCAACAAAGCAAGGTACGAGGACAGCCAACCTCAACAGTGGAGGTGCTTTGATGCTCAACATTAAGGCAATGGGCATCAACAACATTGGCAGTCAAGGAATTCTGAGGAGGGTTTTTGGAGCTAATGACAAGGGCAACAATGTGCAACTCAACAGTATGGAAAGCATTGGCAAGTTTGGAAAGACATGCAGGAACATGTCTTTGAGAATGATTAATGCATCATCTCAAATGTCCATGGTCAAATAGCTAGGATTGCAATGCTAGAAAATCATATTTATTGTTTTGGAGAAATGCACTCCAACCATGTCATCTCAAGTCAAGAATCATCCAAGAATGACATGGCAAGATTGTGGCATTCAAGGCGTAAATATGCCTCCCATCCAATGTCATTAAGCTCATCAAAAATCAAATAGCCATTGGAGACAAATTTCAAGAAGCACCTCAAGAAGTATGTGACACATGTCAAAAAGGCAAGCAAAAGGCTCTTCCACATACAAGCACAAGTGAAAGGAGGGCAAAAACATGGAAGCTACTTCACATGGATATTGTGGGCCCAATACCCACCATTGCATATGGAGATAAATATTTTTTGATGATTGTTGATGATTTTTCCAAGTACACTTGGACCTACACCTTCACTCCAAAGATGAAGTATTTGGCATTTTTAAAATTTCAAGAAGTTGGTAGAAAATAGGCTTGCCTCAAAAATTAAAACCATAAGTAATGACAAGGGAGTTGAATTTGTAAGTGAACGCTTTGATAAAATTGGATCAAAAGGATCATCAACTAGAGGCTCAATGCCTCCATCCTACCAAGGCAAGGTCCTAGGAGAGTCAATGGATGAGCAAAAGCCTAACTTCTTTCAAGTGGTTGTGCCTAGGCTTGAACCCAAGTCTTACAACTTGAGAAACAAGCACCTTAACATCACTCCAAGTGATAGTCTCTTAAGTAAACACTTTGATGAATTCTGTAAAAGCCATGACATAAACAAACAAACAAACTACATGTGGATATGAGTCACAAAGCAATGGAGTAGCTGAAAGGACGAATAGTGTCATCCAAGAAATATGTGGATACTTGTTGAAGCATGTCTTTCTCCCTAATTCCTATTAAATAACATAGCCCACATGGCTACATACATACTAAATAGGCTCATCATCTATCCCATTGATGAAAAGAAACTTTATCAATTGTTGTATGGCAAGGTGTCAAATCTCTCCCATCTCAAAGTCTGGTTGTGTATGCTATCTAATAATTCTCAATTGTCTTGTGCGAAAGCTAGATAATAGGGAAAGGAAATAAGTCTTTCTTGGATATGATTCCAAGACAAGTAGATACAAATGCTTCGATCCACTTAAAAAGAAATGACATGTACCAAGAAGTGTGATCTTTGATGAGTAAACCTTAGAGTTTGACTTATTCTACAGCCAAGAAGAAGATAGGAAGGAGAAGGAGCCCTATGAGCCAAGGTCATGGATGGGAAAAAACCACCCATCATCAACACTAACCTTCAAAGAAGGTTTAGAAGAAGCCAAGCCAAATCTAATGTTTGCATACTCAACCCTAATAAATGAACCACTAACTGTGAAGAAGGCCTGAAAAAGTAAAGCATGGAAAGACGCTATGCAAAAAGGATATGACTCCAGAATGAAGAACAAAACATGATCCTTAATGGACAAACCAAAGAACAAGAAGGTAATTGACAACAAGTGGGTATTCAAAACAAAATTTGATGAAAAAGGTAACATCTTCATACACAAGGCAAGGTTTGTAGCAAGGGGCTTAAAACAAAAGAAGCACATAGATTATGAAGAAATCTTTGTCCTTGTTGCAACATTTGAAACCATTAAGCTTATAATCTCCATTGTTGTTCATCTCAAGGCAAAAATGTACCAAATGGCATTCTTGAAGAAGTCTACATCCTCCAACCTTAAGGGTTTGAAAACCAAGGCCAAGAAGACAACGTGTACAAGCTCCACAAGGTACTCTATGGACTCAAGCAACCTCCAAGAGCTTGGTTTCATAGAATCAATGATTTTCTTCTCAAAAGTGGCTACAAAAGTTATATGTTTGAGCCTACTCTCTACTTCAACAAGTAGGCATGAATGTAATTTTGCTCTCATTATATGTTGATGACTTTTGGGATTTTGATATCAAGTTCTAAAATTTTAATTTCAAACTTTAGGAAAGACATGAAGGAAGAATTTGAAATGAAGGATCTAGGAGAAATAATGTACTTCCTAGGAATCCTAGTGGAGCAAGAGGAGGATGCATTGAAGATGCATCAAACTAAATATGTTGAAGTAATCGTAGAGAAGTATGGCCTAAGAGATACAACGATAGCTACAAATTTACTCCCTCCAAACCTCAAATTGCAAGCAATAAAATTCCATTGGAGGAAGCTTCTCTCTATAGAAGGATGATAGGATCCTTGAGGTTTCTTTCTTACTCCCAATATTGAAGTTGCCACATCATACCTCTCAAGGTTTATACAAGAACCTAGACTTAGTCACATGAATGCACTCAAGCATGTCTTGAGATATGTAAAAGGGACCACAAAGTCTACCATCTACCATCAAGTTTATCGAAGGAGATGACAATTTTTATTGTTTTTGTAATGTGGATTGGGAAGAAGATCTACAAGAGAGGAAGTCAACATCAAGCTCAACCATCTTCCATAAAATCAAGCCCATTTATTGAAGCAGCAAAAAGCAAACTGTAGTGGTTTTTTCATCATTTGAGGCTGAATTTCTTGCTATGGTTGATTGCATCCAACACATCTTGTGGCTAAAGAAACTCTTCACTCAATTGCACTTTGAAATCTTTTTGTCCATTAAGCTCATGGTGGACAACACATCAACCATCCAACTCTCCAAGGAGCATGTCCTTCACAAAAAATCAAAGCATGCTGACATCAAGTACTCTTCATCAAGCAAGAAGTGAAGGAGGGTAACATCTTGCCCAAGTACGTGTCAAGCCAAAACCAATTGGCTAACCTCCTTACCAAGCCACTACAAGCATTCAAGATCGACTACATTTTGAAGACAATTAGAATTACAAAAGTTGAAGAAGCAAGAAAGGGAGACCCTAAGAACTCAAATACCATGATCCTCACACATTGCAAACTAAAAAAGGATGTGTTGGAAATAGTGTTAATGCGTGGATTCCAATTCCTCCGTGAACTTCTCTCTCTCTTTTATGTTGAGTATAATAAACTTAGTGGTAATCTTTGTTTTCATGTTAAATCTTTACTTTCATGTATTAGGAGCTATTTACATTGCATGTTTTGAAAAAAGGGTCATAGAACTTTAGGTTGAGAGATAATGTTCAAAAAGGTAATGAAGAGACCAAAATCCTTCATAAGAGGTCCATGATAACACAGGCAAGATCCTCCACAAAAAAGTATAAATAGGGGTGAGCCCTCTCTCTTTGTAATTTGCCAAGATAGTTGAAATGAATGAAAAAGCTCTACCTTTCCTTCAATTTTGAGTGTGTGTGCAAGCTTTTGTGTGTGTACTTGGTTGAAGCTATAACAATCCACTTTCTTTGGGTTTTCATCTTGATGTTTGTGGTAATGTTTGTGAGTCGACTTTGTTATGATGATGTATGTGGTTAATGTTGATCTGAAAAATTATCTATAATTTTATGATGGAATTTAGACTGTTACTAATGTGCTTATGGTCATGATTTGTATGATTGGGTGTTGATTTGTCAATTTCAAAATTGTGATGGATTTTAGTGTTGTTGATTTGCTGATGCCTTTTATAATGAATAGCACCTCTTGTATGCATTGGCTGAATGATATGTTGTTGATTAGTTGAATGCCCAGTTATTCTTTGTGATTAATCTGAGTTACACTAATGTGAGGTTGTTGCTATGATTTGATTAGGCATGTGTTGTATGACCTATGTGCATTGAGATGATTTCTTAAACTGATTTGAATGTCCCTTTGTAAACTATATATATATATTAATGTGGGTATCTTATGTACATACTTTGGAGTGTGTTCATATAAGTTTTGGATATCTTATATCTAAGAGTTCCTATGCAAATGCTAATTATTGAGCAATCAGAATTGGAAAGAAAAGAAGAAAAAAAAGATTCTTTATGTTATGCCTCAAAGGCTAAAAAGATGTATGGTTTGCTTAGTATGAATAATTCCTTTAAATATATACATATACACATGTTACTAAGAAACTTGACCAATGAATCAATTGGAAGGAACCTAACCTATGAATCAAGAAAATTATGTATATCATAATTGTTTCTTTCTTTTTCTTTTTTTATTCTTTTTTCTTTTTTCTTTTTTGGTGAGAAAATGTTGAGATATATTAACTCAAAAAATTATATATGTACAAGGGCATGAAGCCCAAAAAATACCACCCCAACCTTAAACAAATCACTCCCTAAGTTCCCCCAAACGCAACCATCCCCCCTACCTGAAGCCCAGTATGACCCTTTAACCAAGTCTTAGAAATCCAAGTGTCAAACACCACATATCACAATCCCCAAAACCGTCCCTAGGGCCAAACCCCAACCAAGCAACCAAAAGTTGCCTGAACCAGACACAACTAAGCCTAACCCTACACCTCCAACGTTCTTTTCGAAGCAAGTCTCTAGGAATCATCCATAGCCTAACCTTCATGCAGAGTCTGCATCTGCTCCCCCAAATCCTGTGGCATCGCAATACTCTCCTACCTTTTCCATTGCGACTCCATCAACTAAAGCAACTCTACTATGTGCCTCTCTTGAAGATCCCTCAATTGTTGTAGGTCCTAAACCCATTTGAGATCCGCTTCCCTTTGAATCTCTACTTGCCTCCTCATACACCATGCCTCCCACATAGCCCTCTCCTCAACCCATGCATGCTTGGCTACAAGTAGGCAAGCCTTATCGATCAGCTCCTTGAGCTCAGCAGGATGCACGAAGCCCTCCCACTCCACCCTACGCAAGGACCCCAACCTCTCATCCCAACCATTACCCCTAGTCGTTGAACCTTCACCTTCCTTTCCCTATTCCTCAGCAGTGAGCATCTGAACCCCCCAGACAGCCTACCTACTCCTCCTCTAATAGACTAGCTGGGGCTCCAACCTTAGCTGTCTAGGAAACTCTATCAATCTAGACCACCATAGCGCCAACATCACCCCAAGATGTCATCCCAACCACTTACACTTTAGAGAATCCAAAAAAGAAACGAGGCATGTTGACCCTGATTCCATGTTTCAAGCATCACAAGAATGCAAAATGGACTCCCAATAACTTGTGAGGGCAGCCCAACAGCACAAAATATCAGTCAATCAAAACCACTGCACTTTGCCACACCAAAGACATCATCATCTATTGTATGTGCCCACTTGCAATCTGAGGAACCACACCCCAAAAAAAAAATTAGCATATGTTTGATTGTGGAGTGCCAAAACAATGAGTTCCCCCTCCGCTAGCATCCCCAACACCTCTGCAAAGACCGTCTCTGTCACCCGAATCCATCTTCCCCAAAATAGTTTCATCACCAACCTAATCATCAAATAAAGACTGAGCAGGCAACCTAGGCTCCCCCTCAATACGTTGAAGCATTTCATCCCATCCAGCTCTCACAATCAACTCCCAAAGCTCTGCATCCCCTTGAAACTCAGAAACTATCGACTCGTAAATCATCACCCACCCCGTACTATGCACCGCTTCAGCCCACAAATTTAACCTAGCTTTGGCAATGGAATCCGGCAATGGTAGCCTTTGCCCATGGAAAATCAAATTATTTTTACTTTTCCATCCTACCCACAACATGGCTAGCTCTTTAGAATCTCCACTTGGCCTTAATGGAGGCAAAAGCCTCGCAACCCGCCAAAGATCCTACATAAAATGGCAACGATATAAAAAATAATCTAGCATCTCAATATCAGCTGAACAAAGAGGGCAATTTGTATTAATATTTATCCCTTGTGTTCTTAAAAGTTCCCACACCGACAATGCCTTATGCACAATTAGCCATGCAAAACCCTTAATCTTCTCGGGCAACCGCCCATGCCAAACATTAGTCCAACCAGCAACCAATTGATGCCTTGCCTTAATCAACTTTGTAGGGTGTTTACCCAGCATTGCCTTCTCTTGCATCTCCCTAACATGCTTGCAAATATTTTTCCATAACTGTGATCCCCCAGTGTCAACCTCCCACATACGATACTTCGGCCACAGTAGCCTCACCCACCGCATCTACCCTTCCTCCTACTCAATTAATTTGTTCACAAGGTGTTGCATGCCCAACTTAACCTCATCCCAAAAAGATAACAACCCGATTCCCCCAACCGTTTTCAGCCTCACCATCGTCTCCCAAGACACCAAGTGGAGCTTCTTCCCACCCTTGCCCCCAGACCAAATAAACTACCGTATGATCTGATCAATCTTTTGAATCACCCCGACAGGTGAAACAACCATGGAAGCAACAACTCTTGTCATTGCCATCAGCACAGTCAAAGCCAACAGCATCTTCCATTTCTAGTGAAACCTATTAGTCCAATGATTCATCTTTGCACGCAGTCTCTCAACCAACCCCATCTATGCTTTCTTAAGGTGCTAGTCGAAAATTGGCATCCCTAAATAGGAGCCCTGCAACCAGATGGGCAAGATTCCCAACATCTGTAAAATCCTCCCATCCACTGACCCCACCATGTTAGTTAAATGTATTACAGACTTTCCTTTGTTGATTTTGAGGCCCAGCTCCAACTCCATCCACTCCAAGGCTCTCTTAAGCGCCTCAGCCTAGGGAATAGCTGCTCTAGAAAAAAGAATTGTATCAACATAATGAGCAATGAGACAATGGACCCCAGCAACGTTCAGCCCTTGCATTCCCTCTACAATGCAGTAGCTCTACAACACATCCATAACTAAAATAAAAAGCAAAGGTGATAGAAGGTCTCCCTGCCACAGTCCTCTTTTCGGCACCTTGAAACCCCACAATCTCCCGTCAACGTCAAAAGAATATCGACCAAAACTTTGCAGTTGAATGCAAAGATTAACAAACTCAGATCCAAACCCTTTACAAAGCATAACCTCTCTCAAAGCAAACCCAACTCACTGTGTCCTAGCCCTTGGTGATGTCTAGCTTTACACACATTCCAGCAAATCCAAACCTCCGCAACAAGTGCAAAATTTCCTCAAATAGCAAAACATGATCCTGCAGGAAACAGCCTTTGACAAACCCTACATGGTGCTCTCCCACCAGCTTCTCCATTAACGGAGATAAATGGTAAACAATCATTTTGGAGAACAATCTTAGAAGAGTATTACAGACCTCAATAGGCCTGAAATGCACTGGCAAAGAGGGATTCAGCACCTTCGAAATAAGAACAATCCATAAGCAATTGAGCTCCAACTTGTTGCCAACGCAACATGCTGTTGAAGGTGTCTAATAGGTTTTCCCCCAAAATGTCATCAAATTCCTAAAAGAATTCAATGGGCCACCCATCCGACCCTGGCGCCTTATTGGCCTACATCGACCTCATAGCAGTTTCCAGCTCCAACTGAGGAAGGCGGCATCATAGCTTGGTTTTCAGTCTCATTCAAAACACGCCACATGGGAACAAAAATTCTCTCCATTTCTCTACCTCGCCAAATATTTTCCTAGTAAGCCTACACCACCTCAACCACATGTGTCCCTTGTTTAGTCCCTTCCCCCATCTCTCCTTCAAACATATAGTGAAGATTTTTCTTTGTTGCAACTCATGCTTTGCCCGTAGCAAAGAAAAACATGTGCTCCAATCCCCCTCATGTAACCAAGAAATACAAGCCCATTGTCGCCAATAACCTTCCTCCTCCCGATCCAACTCCTATAGCTCTCACGGCAACTCATGCTACTCATCAGCCAGATCAACCACATTTTCCTACAGCGCTTGTATCTCCTAGAGGCTAATCTACAACCATGCCCTATAATTCCTAAAACCGTACTTCTCCTCTGAGGCTTTAGCACTTATCCTTTGTTTTAACAACTTCAGTCCCTTTTTCAGGAATTCCCTTGCTTCTTGATCCACTGAGTAGCCTTACCAGATGTCCTAGACCATCGACCTCAACCACAGCTTACCCAACCACGTACGCTTGAAACGACATGACCTGGGTGCCTGACCCTAGCAACTAACAAGCCAACAAAGAATGGATCTGTGATCCAAAGCTTGTCTCTCCTTTCCCATGACCTGAATATCAAAGACTAGTAACAACCTCATACTAACCCACACGCTATCAATCTAAGACTGAACTCAATCAGATCCTCATCTCCTATTGCTCCAAGTAAATTTGCAGCCCTCAATATCCATGTCCACAAGATCATGGTCCCACATGAATTCAACACATTCCAATCCTCCAGGTGAATCTGTGTTGTCCCCTCCCGTCTTCTCCCATAGGTACAATCATTGGTTAAAGTCACCAATAAGGATCCACCTTTCTTTATCAAGGACCACTTGTGCCACCTGCCTTGATTCATGCAACCGCACCTCCCAATTCTACACCGCATAAACATTTGTCAACCACATGTTTTCCCAAGCCATGTGAACTATCTAACTCCATCTAGAAGCATCCACCGACGTGATCTGAAAATGGGACAAAATGGCCAGCCTACCCCCACTCCCCCTTGCCCTACACAGGACCATCTACAAATTCCAGCCCTCCCACTGTAATAGCCTTAATTCAGCCACTTGCAACTTCATCTCCTACAAACACACCACATCACATCCCCCATTTTGAACTATCGTTTTCAAGGTATTTCACTTGTACGAGGTACCCTATCCCCTGCAATTCCAGGAAAGAATCTTCATGGGAAAACAAACGATCATTTATGATACACCTTCTTCAGGGTCTTCTACACTCCCAGGTCAATATCAAACTATGTCAATTTCTTCCCCACTACCGGCACATCCGGCCGTCCAACCTTACCCCCTGCTGAGGAAACCACAGCTACCCCCAACATTGATTCAGCACACACTTGTTGGGGCCCAATGATGTCCCTAAACCTAGGATGGAAGGAGCCCCAACCCAACATAATCCAATCCCCTAATGGGGGTACCTAAACACCCTGCACTTTTGGCAAGGTCATCATCTTGCCTCTCGAAGTACAGGGAGACTATGTGGTGGATATGTACTCCACCATCCCACATAGTCCCACCTCTGTAGTCTTACAACCCCCACCTGCCAGCAACTTCGATGCCCCCACATCGGAATCTAGGGCCACCAGCATTTCTCCATAGGCCCCTTACCACCACCTCCACTCATGGTCACCAAAATCGTTGAATCAAGAGTCAGGATTTTAGAGGTAGGCAAAGGACAGGGAGCTTATTTTATTGTGTAGCCCTAATAACAAGATGGCAGAAATTTTCAACACAATCAAGAAAAAGAGTATAGCTCTGACGTTGAGGAAGAAGGAACTGATTTCTTGGAGTCGGATGAAGTAGGTTCCTTTTTAAACAAAACATGACAACCATGACTTCTCCAATAAGTATTGCTATCATCGAGCATCCTTCTTCCATTGTTAACTTCTTCAAACAACAAAATATTGTTGTTCACTGTACTCCTATTACTATTGTTAACAAAGCAAATGCTTCAATTTATGATTATGCAATTTTCAACTTTCCATCTGGAAGTTCTAGCAATGCCCCTCCTCTAACTAATGCAACCATGAACACACCTTTGACTCCTCTCATTACTGCTACTATTTCCAAAAATCCCTCCATCCTAGTGGCTTATCATAATTGTCATACCAATGTTCCCCCCATCATTAGTGCACAATTTGCCAACTACCACACCACTAAACCAAAAAGTCATAGATTAAACAATGTTTTTTTCCCTACTAAGTTCATCTATCCTAGTGTTCATGCTCTTACCGCTACTCTAGTTCCCACACATGTTGTTCAACAACCACTAGGAAAAATGGTGAAATTGTTGCAATCTCTCATAGAAAAAAATTAGATATTGGAGAAAGGGTTATCGCAAGTAGTAAAGGTGGTCGATATCATTCAAAATGATCCTATTCATCCTCTAGTGCTACAAATAACTATTGCTAAAGATGTCACTATTCCCACATCCAATTTATATGATGGGGAAAGAGATCCAAACACTATTCCTAAAGGTGGTAGATATCATTCAAAATGATCCTATTCATCCTCTAGTACTACAAATAACTATTCCTAAAGATGTCACTATTCCCACAACCACCAAACATGATGGGGAAAGAGATCCAAACACTCATCTTATCACCTTCTAAAATGAATGTATTTTATTGAAAGATTCTCCTTAAATAATATTAAGGCTCTTCTCCATGTCTCTTATTGGCAAGGCATTATATTGATCCTATACAATTCCAATGTGTATAACGAGCTTAGAGGAACTAACATCATAATTCGGCAACCATTTTAAGTATAACTTAAAGCCAAATGCAACACTTTAGCAATTGATGAAAATTAAATAAGGACCACTTGAACCAACATAAAAATTCATTCAAAGGTAGGCCACTTGTTTATATTATTATATTCAAAACAAATCAAAAAATATTAGTGCCTCCATGGAAAGATGCCTAAGGGAGGAGATTGCAGCACAACTCAGCAAACAGATTGAAGTGGATTTCCAAGCCTGTACTAAAGCCCGCCTGAAGGAGATCAAGGATAAGGTTAGATAGGAAGGTCACACAAAGACGCAAGCAGAAATTGCTAGAGCCACAAAGGATAGAGGTTAGGCTCAAGTTGAAGGCGTAAGAGGCCACCAAATCGACCATGACATTCTTCGCCAACAAGTGTGCTAGGAACTTGAGGAGATTGTCATGACCAAACAGGAACAAAATCGAAGAAAGGAGAAGTGCAAGCACAAAGAGGAGAAAAGGTTAGCTTGCCAAAAAGCCCAATAGCATGAAAAAAGGAAGAAAGAGGATTAGGAAAAGCACAAAGTGCACACACATTTCCTGTACAATATTGACGGCACAATCCAACTCTAGTTCCAGTCAAGCAGCTGTCCTTACATGGTATTGCAAATAAACAAAAGGGCTAGTTGAAACAGTATTAGGGGGCTTGCCCAAAAAAAGGCTTTTAATCTACATCCTGACAAGGCTCATCATCTGAAAAAGGACACCTAAAAAAGGAATTTTGAAGAATTCAGGAAGCATTGAACCTCATAAAATCAGAGGCTAAGAGAGATATTATAGAATGCATGCATGCAGAAGAAAAACCAGTTTGTTGGTGCTCGATTCTCCCTTTACCTAAATGATAAGCTTTAGGTACTGTCCTTTTGTTAAAGGTATTTGTTGTTCGGTTTTGGGCTTTCAAGGACCACATGGTCATTTTATGTGTTTGTTTCCAGCTGAGCAGGGGTTTCTGTTCCCCTTTACTTTCTCTTCCTTCTCTGGGTTTTGCGTCTTTGCATTTTGTAGACAAGGGCCCCTGACCACTTCTTGTTTTTGTCTGGGGGTTCTGGTTGAGCCCCTCCCTAGGTTTTGTACTTTTTCCCCCTGTACATAATATATTTCCCAACCGTATTTCAAAAACATTAAAAAAATTTTAAAAAAAGATCATTGCTACCAAAGCCATTCCAATGTTTTAGTTGCCAAAATGAATTTCAGTAGGTAATCTAACTGATCTCTAATGAGACATAAGTCCCATCGAGGTACAGTTGATATCAACATAAAATAGCTAAGAAAGTAATGTCAATACAGCCACAACCTCATGGGCCTAATGGGTTATTTTTAAAGGGGTTTTATGCAATATATTGGATTACGCCCAGCCAGAAAACATTTCTCTTCACATCGAAGGGTTTTACCATGCACATGGTTGTCCCTCTTGATTATACATGTATGTTTCTTTTTGTTTCAATAAATTTATTCTGCTAATAATTTATGAGTGCTTATATAGAATCACTATAAACAAAATAAACTTTATAACCAAGATTACAGAGTTTTCCATAGTTACTTTGTAAAATTAAAATTTTATAAGAAATCCTTAAAACAGTAACTATAATTTCTGTTCTCCTTATACTTCTTTATCAATATTTAATCCTTAAAATTATCAAGTCCAAAAACACTAAGAAAAACTTTTCAGAAAGATAAAGTTGATCAGAAAGCCAAGTTAAATAGATAAACAATGCTTAGAGTACTATTATTGCTATGGATATTCCTTGTTTAATGGATCATTGACAATTCAATGTGCAGCATATTATAAATTAATTCCTTTTTGATACCTCATCACTTACTGTTGTTAACACTTGTGCTCCATCCATTCTGAGAAAATTGTAAGTTTGGCCTATGAATTTTCTAGAGGTAATGTGTCATGAGCCCTACCAAATAACTGTTAAGCATAGTAGAAAAAGGCGTAATCTTGATGGTTGTTTTCATCTAACAGAGCCATATAAATTGACAGAAACAATCTCTAGAATTTCAGTTTTTTCTTCTGTGAATGCTATGTGTTTTTTCACGTAGACATCCTTCAAATAGTTATCATTTCATTCAAGCAAACAAAATCAGATGAAAGACATCATACTGGGAGTTGGTATATCGATTCAGACATGCGCTTGCCACCCTTTATGGCAAAATTCGCACAGCCAGGGTACTTTCCGTCACGTGCATATAAATCAAGATACATGCATCCCAAATCACCCTGCAAATATCAGATATGATAAGAAAACACTTGGAACTAAATGAATGAAAAATACAAAAGCTCTATTTAAGCAAAATCATATCAACTCCAACAAGCTAAGAATGAATATGTTACATGCCAGAACGATTCTATACACAAGTCTTATTGACTCAAGATATATTATAAACATCTTCTGAACCAAGGCAAAAGAAAACTCATTTACCCGATCCCATACTGTTGGGATAAGTCTATGATGATGATGATGATCTAAGAGAAACCATAGTTACCAGAAACAAGAAACAGAGCAACATGACAGCAATGGAAACATGATGGAAAAAGGCCAAGGAAAAGGTTGCCAAAAAGAAACAACATAAAGAATCCAAGCAATAATCTAGAAGAATTTGAATATTTCCATGTCAAAAATGAAACATAAGTGATACATGGAAAAGGAAATACCAATATAGCTCATTTATTATGAAAGAAATTACCTTTTATGACGAAATCTCCTTAATTTAACTGTATTTCATCTAATAACTATTGGAAACCCTTTCAATAGTCTCAAAAATATATTAATATGGCAGGAACAGTAAACACCCAAAGCAACGGCATTTTGAAACGGGGTTTCCGTTGCTGAAATGGAAAACACAAAACATTGACAATCCATTGCATTTATTGCAACTAGGAGAGAAACAATAGAAGAAAAAAAGTTCAGGATAGAAGACATAATAAATAAATTGCTATCAAAATTTTGGTAATGAACATGTACGTTTAAATTTAGTCAATTTGGGTTTCTATCAAATGTCATCAACAAAAATCAAACATAGACAAGACCAAATTGGAAATACTCGTATTATCTTACCTCACTTGGATGATGAAGAACCAATTTTTGAACATCTGGATGCCAAGACTCACCCGGTGCAAGAGGAACATTCTCAAACGTTGCACCAAATAGTGATTCCACGACCAGCTTAAGACCTTCAATGCATTGAGATAAAGGAAAGTATGATGCAATGACCTATAAAATTATCACATTACACTCCATCATTCATGTTTATGCTAAAATTCTAAAACAAATACATTTTATTACTTTATTGGGGAAGCCATACAGAAGATTCCAGGTTGCAAGAAGAATCCCTGAGTAGACCAACATAGTAAGTTTCATCCCATGGTTCAAGACCAGAATCGTCACTACCAGTGGCTTTTTTGAAATTTCTTAACAATTGCATTTCCTAATACACACACTGCCCAAAGTCAACATTTCAAAAGAAATAAGCAAACAAAGTTTACAAAACAATGCAAAACATCAATTGTAAGAATAACTGTAATTAATTCAATTCAGTATATAAAAAGTCTTTTTAGTGTTGCAGTAAAGCTATACAGTTCTAGCGAGGGATAGACAAAATAAAACATTTTTTTGAAAACAAAATAATGGAGTCTCTATCACTAAACTGAGTAAACTCTAGAATGGATGTTATAGATTACTTGAATATACCGAAATTTATTTTACGTACTACACAAATACATGTACATGAAACAATTATATGCTTTATGAAGTCTAGCAATACGTCTGATGGCACAGTTTCTATTACAATAATGGACATACTTCCTTTTCAATGTTGTGATGCCTGGACTCGGCTGTTAAGCTCCCATCATCATTTTTGAAATAAACATCGAAGTCATGGATGTTTCATCCATCAGATGTTCATTCAATAATACATGATATTGCACATGTCATTAACAAAAAGCCATATGCACATACGTGACAAAGCAATAAACACACCATAAGTACCCTCAGTTGAATAATAGGCATAAGCAATACAAAGGACTTACCCCAAAGGGTACAACTAAATGAAGGCATCATTTTGAGCGCTACAAGAGGCCAGCAAACTGCTACTGGAAGACTGGCTCTCATAGCTTGCCAAAGCTATGATCCAGGATAGTGAGACAAAGGCCCCATGGGTCATCCATCTAAAACTGGAAAATCCTTCACTATATAATAGTAATCGATCCTGCCACAGTATAATAATATATCGAAAACTACTCCAATAATGACTTCAATAATCTGCAAGTAACCTAATCACATAGGCCCCTAGAAAGCTGTTACAGTCATGCTTGTATCACCTTTATCTTATTCCACAATAACGATAACCATGCTCTTTGGTGACAATATCTCACATTGAAAGCTGAAGATTTTGGTCTTTGGAAAATACAATAAAAGGAAATTGTTGCAGAGGGAGAGAAACTAGCACCATGCATTGATTTCCACGTAGGTTTTGCATGTCCATTATCACTTTAGGGCGTAAGGATAGCTCCACTGTAAAGGGACGTTGCCTTCTTTTCCTTATTGTATTAGTACATTAAGTTTCAGTTTCAGTACAAGCCAAATATTTTTTTTTTTTTGAGGAAAATTCAGGAAATGTATTAATATAAACATAGTAGTACAAAATTTCAGCCCTTAGGCTCTATTCACTATAAATCGTAAAGTCACCCCCTCCCAAACAAAATTGGGGGTGATGGTCCCCTCCCCACCCCACATGCCCCCAAACTACATCATAAGCAAACAACAAAACATCAAGGTCCCTCCATCAAAAACCAGAGCTAGGTCTTCCCCAGAAATGTAAGCAGACCACAAAGCACACAAAACAAAAAGACACAGTAACACCCTAAATTCACCACAACCGAACACCCTCAAATGCGAGTGGAGAGCCAGGTGCAAGCGCAATAAGCCCTCTCTTGGGCATGAACTACATCCAAAATAGCCCTGTGGCATTCCAAATCCACAAAATTTGCCACTTCCTGGAATCTCTTGAACGCCTATGCTTTCCTGTAGCATTCCTCCTAAGTCCACTAACTGTCTGGGTGTAAATCATTGCCTCTACGCCTAATATGGTGCCTATGCGCATAACAAGAAGTATTTCGCCCTATGTCCATGATGACATAAGGACACTACCCCTAACTTAGCCAAGCCCTAGCATTCTGCTCATGGACCCGATCCAACTATTGTTAAATCAAGGTATTCTCCTACTTCTCCTAGGCTCATCAGTCTTGCTCTTCCTTCTACCGTATCTCCTGCAGGCACACCTCCTCTTGGAGTTGCTCCCACAGGCTCTCACTCAACTCCCTCTCCAAGGCTTCCCAAGCCACCACCTTCGCCAAGTCCCATCTGCGTTGTTCTTCAAGGGGGGTAAGGTTTTGT
>MNCI01023457.1:299819-346711 GCA_015680685.1 Gnetum montanum | reverse complement strand
GGGGTGGTGTGGTTGTGGCAAGGTCGGTCAGCCCTTACGTACCACCATAACCCAACCCCTACCCTCAACAAGCTGTCGGGCCTGATCTCGCGTCCGCGTCGGCCCGTCCATCCGAAACCAACAATCAGCTTCACGGTCACTAGGTTTCCCATAGCACGCGCAGCCACCACTCCTACCCTCTTGGGCCCTTGGTCCCTGTTCCTTACCTGGCTCTACCTCCAAGTTTTCAAACTCAACCTAAAGGTGTTCCTCCCCTCCTAGAAGCTCCAACACTATTTCCCTTACGAGGTCTTTGGCAAACAGATTCCACCACACGCAAAAACGGAAACCCCATCCGCGTTATTGTCTATGTGACCCTGTCGAAGGCAATAAACTCCCCAAAAAACCCCACCACCCATTCAAGGAACCCCAAGTTCCACATCTCCCAAGGAATCCCAAACACCCTTACCCACACTAGGGCACGAGCAAACAGGTTCATCTCGCGGTGTGCCCCTGGCTACTAGGGGGTTAAAGCCAACCCCCGAGCGCCATAGAACCACGGTCCCCCCAACAACACCATGTCCCTATCCTGCTAGGCCGGGAAGATGAACAGGAGCACCTCCTCTAATAGACTCTGGACCTCAACCTAGCCAACCTTCCAGTTTTCCTTCACCCACCTACGGACTAACTCCATCCAAGGGCGGGCTCCCAAGGACACGAAACGGCCATTAAGGCTCTGTTGCATAGTCCAAACCCCCTCCGTCAGTGGTCCGCGGACACGGAAGCGCATGGTACCGTCGATACGGGAGTGTGCTTCAATCTCCCCATTTGGTGCTCCATATTCGTCTCCCCCACGGCCCTCCTTGGCCCTGGCCAGGTCCAGCCCATTCCCACTTTTTGCATGTTCACCTCCACTCATGCGCCCCGCGATGAGCCCCTGGTTTGCATCTCCTTCTTCTACCGCTCCGTCGTCGACCATTTTACCTATGCTCACCCCACCGTTCACTTGTTTCTCCATGCCTTTGCTCGCCTGTTTCGCCGTGTTTTCATTCCGCTGCTCTGTTGTTTCTTCCGTCCATTGCTCCGTGTTAACCATTGTTACATTCCTTCCGCTACTCCACTCAAGACGGGTTGTTTATCATCCATGGTAATCTAATATTAGGCTATCATGGCGTGGCTGTCAATAGCAATCCATGATGAGTCTTCTGTTTGTTCACGTATAAAGAAGATTTTATTAATAATAAACTTTCAAAGTACAACCATAGGTTTTCTTCAAATTTTTGAGATCAATTAATGATCATGATCAAGAATCTCTTATATAATTTAGGAAAAACTGAAATCTTCACCCTTCAAATCCCAATTCATTTCCAATCTCAATTTACAGCTTTTCTTTTAAATCTTGCTAGGTTTAACAGTTAAATCCCATTCTACAGGTCATATTTCTTTCCAACCTTTTATGGTCAACACCATGCTCTCTTTAGTCACTTTTCACTTTTCAGTATCCAAAAAAATAGTGACCTCATTCTTTCCAAACTTCAAAAATACGACGTGCTAGCAAACAATTCCAAATTTCCTTCCTCACATTCCACCAACGCATGTCCAACCTGTTATTAAATCTTATAAAGATGTTTGCATTCCTAAATATTGATTTATGGCTGCCAGAACTAACTCCATATATGAGCAATTATAAGGCTATCCACAAAGATATGATTATAATATCTGCATTCAATTTTAGAAAAGCATCTATCTACCATCATCCCTGTTTATCAAGTTATCTATAATTGAATACTTTCTTTATCATATTAAAAATACGAGAACTTCAGAAGTCAAACCCACATATTTCCTATCATGGCTTCCTTCTCTATTTAGCCTATACATAATGTATCATATACCTTTCCTACTTTACATGAATATTTAGCTATCCATAACCAAACTTTACAATCATGTCATTCTGTATACATATTTTTAAAATCCCTTCAATATTGCTGATGCACCAATAAAATATAAAATGTGGCCTTCCTTAAAATTTTTCTGTATGATTTCAACACTTCCCTTAATCACTTATATCCACATCACATCCCTATCCTTAGTCATCCATGTTGTCAGTAAGCCATTACTCAGTTGATTACAGCATGCAGCATCTGATTTGCAGGTTCTAGGTTCAATTCCAATGGGTATGAAGATTCGACGCACCATTACATTCTGCTTAAGTTCTACAAAAGTTGTGTTATATATGTCTTAGGGGTACATATTATCATCTAGTTCTGATTCCAGCCCACTGTGCCTTAACCATCTAGGTTAGCTTTTCCCTAAATGTCATATTTAAATATTTCAGATTTTTGGGTCCAAGTCCACAATCCAAAGTAAAATAGACTTTATACGGACAAGCCCTACTTATCGAGTTGGAAGTACACTGAAGTGTATTTAGCAAGTATGTCACTCATAATTATGAAGATCAGATTGGATCACAGATCATTTTTTCATTCCTAAGAATCTAGATCACGTATTGAAATTTGGAATCACAATATTAAAAAAAAAACATTAAAAATTTCAAATTTTTAATCATTTTCAAAAGTATATGCAATTAAAAAGACAAAATTAAAAACCCATAAAAGTATAAATTTCTAAACATATTAATATAACAACATTGCATCAAGCATGAACATCAACATAAATTCACTGTTTATACTGCCATCTATATTTTAAAAAGTTTCAAATGTAAGCAACACTGTAGGTTATTTCTTTGTTCTATATTGCAATATTTAGTATTCACAATCAACTAAAACAAATGAGCTGAAGAATATCTAGAATCAGCTACTAACGTGATTCAAAATGAGTTGAAGAATGCATTGCTGAGCTCCCTATGAATGTGTTGTGCTCAAAATGCATTGCTCCTTGTAGAAAAATGTACACTCAAAAGTGTTTAAAACCTTGAAACTACTAATGACACATATCCAGAATGTTTTATACGCTCATTCTTTATACTTTTATAGCTGTATTGTGTCCTTTGGATGGTGTTTTAATATTTAAAGAAATATTTAATGCTAAATAAATGTAAACTTCTAATTGTTATTCTAATGGTTATTTAAAGAAATGTTGGATTCACCTGGAATCATATGGAATCGTAATTCTAAACTGGATCATGATCCAAAATTGCCCAAAACCACTATTCCAAACTAGATCATGCTCCAGAACCAATCCAGATCATAATTGTTCGGATCATGAACTAGGATCACCTAGATTGCAATCCTAATCTACTCTTTGTATGTGCAATAAATGATTTCCAATAAACATGAATTAACAAATAATTTATGGTTGGTTGGTTATAATCAAAATGCTTTTCTTACTAGGTTATAAATAGTAAGCTGCAAAATAAATGGTTGTTCATACCTTGTCTGCTTTCATCTTTATAGCACTACTTAAGTCATCTAGAAAAGATATCACAGTGCCAGGTGAAGATGCCATTGTAGGAGTGAGACAAAAATCAGCATAAGAATCATATCCTAAAATCTGCAAACCATATAATTTCCATGTTAGAACTATTTTGTACACTAAAATTTAAAAAGGAGGAGGATAAAGACTAATTTATCTTTCTAATATAAGGATAATGATTCCAACTTAGGCTTGCCATTTATAATAATTTTCTACTAAAAATTGCAAGGACAATCTCAGCACAATAATTAGGTCCACAGTGCTAATTAATAAATCGAAGAACTAGCCTAACAAAAAATGGAGTTATGGGGAAAATGAATGAGAAAGAAATTCCTTTTAAAACAAAACGAACTGCAGTTAAAAAAAAGTTCACTCTTGGAACAAAACAAGGATCAGATACATGATAGTTGAATTTGAGGATTCAAAACTAGACTTTGTTTTGGTTATGTAGGGTTAGTAATGCAAATTGGTATAGAAATTCAGGAGGATGTTGATGATAAAACCTACCAACAAATGGACATAAGCTAGTACAGTACTATGTAACTGTAGATTCTCAATTAAACTAAAAGGGAAATTTCAGTATTTACAACATTATAATATTGCAAAATTTCAGTATTTACAACATTATAATATTGCAAAATGTTGGGCACTCAAGAAGCATGTAACTGAGTTGAGCCCAGCACATAATGTACAGCAGATTGCACACTACACAGCAAAAGCAGCGGAGTGGAGAGGAGCACATAGTGCATAGCACACAACAAAGACCGACAGCAGGGGATGAAGCAAGAGTAGAGCATAAAGTACACAATGGAAGCAGCACAGGAGTAGAGCAAGTGCAGTATTCAATCGAAACAACGTGCACAACAAAGTAACACAAGAGCAAAGTAGGCACACTATGCAACGAAAACAGAGTGTGCAACAAATGTAGCTTGGTGGTGTGACCTTGGAATAGGTTGTGGTTGGTGCTGAGGAAGGCACAGATGGCTATAAGGTGAGCATAGATGGTTGGCATGACAGTTCTGTAGGTCTTAGTGTTAATTCGGTTACAAGTTCTAGAGTAAGCATATTGGATACAGGAGACCAACATGGCCAGGGAAGCTGGGCTCCTGGGCAAGGAGGCATTGAAGTAGCTGAGTGGGCTGACAAGATACTCAAGATTAGAGTGGCAACAATGTTGTTGGCTTAGAGGGAAGATGTAGTAACTAAATGTCTTATTAACAAGTTTGTTTCTGCTAGGCTCAAGCCAAGGATTGAGCAGCTAATCAAGTGGACAACAGTGACTTGGAAGATGCAAGTTGACATCAAAGCTCTTTCAATTGAGTCGTTGTTGTTTGCATTTTCGAATCTAGAGGACCATGAGATGGTGCTTCAAGGATGTCCTTGGTTCTTTGACACTATTGCCTTGCACGGACCCTCTAGTGTCCTGGTGCACTAGATTGGATTCGCCTGCATGACCTTCCTTGGAAGGCTTGGCTTCTGAATTTCATTTAAACCCTAGCACAGTTCTTCAGGGAGTTTTTCTCTCTTGATAAATTTACTGCCTCTTTGGCATAAATTAGTTTTGCACATTTTTGCATCTAGGGATTTTGATGGAGACAACTATTGGCACAAAGACCCTTACTATGGAATTTGAGAACATCCTAGCCATTCAAGCTAGTACAATAGCCTCTAAAATGAAACAACAAACTGGGAATAGGGGATTTCTACAGGTTCCCACTAAGTGTCAATTTTGTGGTAAGCAGAATCACAATGCTAAGGAGTACAGGATCTGCAGGAAGTGTAGGAATGTTGGGGCTAAGGTGAGAAATGGCATTTTTTCTAGAGGATCCCAAAATGATGGGGGACCCGCCTTACAGAACATGGTTCCTAAAAGACATATTCCAATGAAGCAAGTGGCCAAGAAGCAATCACTTAGCACTATCAACAGATCCTAGGTTTTGACAAGCATATTCAAGGAAACTAACCCTCTTAATGCATGAGTTACAAAAGTGGTCCCTTTAATTGTACCAATAGACATGTCGATGTTGCAACAAGTTCAAGAGTTGCCCCTATTGCTAATTCAGCAACCATTTTGGAGTTGATCTTGTCACCAATTCTAGATCCTGGTGTGGAGTTGGAGGATTTTTGCAATTTTGAAAGGGATTGTCTCTAATATGGCTAGTTCAACTATCACAACTTCATTGGTCGAAGCTTCCACTAGTTCTCCCCCCTTTGGGACCATGGGTGACCCTGTTGTATGGGCCGACCACTTTGGATTTTATCTCACATTCCCTATTGAAGTGTTCTTATCATATTCTTGCTGGTAAGGAAGTGTTAGATTCTAAAGTCTCCTCCAAAGGCAAGGGGCCATGAGGTGGATTTTAAGCAAAATCCTAGGTGGCCTTTTGGATTTCTACTGAGGCAAAGGAAGACCCAACAACAAATTGATTTAGGGAATCAAAATACCTTTAAGAAGGTCTACAGAAAAAAGGTCTCGTCGTGTACCATGAAGCTTATCCCTTGGAATTGTAGGAGGCAAGGTACTCCCTATATCAAAAATACCCTGAAAGATTTTGCCAAAGAAGAAAGTTATGATATAGTCTTCTAGCAAGGTACTCCCTATAACAAAAATACCCTGAAAGTTTGGCAGCATAATCAGCATCTTTTACAATGGCCAGGATGGAATTCATATGTGGTTTTTTCTAAGAGTCTGGTTGGAGGCCTTGCAATTCTATCAAGGGACAAGCTTCAGGTTATCCTAGAGTCAAAATTGGTATCTACCTATGTATGATACATAGAAGGATGTATGGACAACTAATTTTTATGGCCTGCAGAATTTGAAGATAGAATCTTTGAGCTAAGAAAGCATACACAATCTATGCAAAACAAAGATAGGTGGATCATTGCTAGGGACTTCAACTAGCAACTATATGAGTAGAAGAAGTTGAGAGAAGACAACAGACCTGCTCCAGGGGCAGAAGAAATGCACAAGCTTATTGATGAACTCTCCCTTTTTGACTTGCATGTTCATGGTTGTCATTTTACTTGGAGTAATAGGAGGAAGGATGCTAAGAGCATCATAAGTAGATGGATCAAGTTTGGGTATTAGCTAGCTTGATGGGTGCATGGGGTTTAAGAGGATTGGATAGGATGGCTTCTGATCACTACCCCAAGCTCTTATCATGAGGGGCAACCAAGGGAGGAAAGGCATCAGCCCTTTAGAATGGAGAAATATGATACGCAAAAACCTTGACTTAGAAAAGAATTGGAAGCTTTTTGGAGATGCTACTGTTCAAAACAATACCCCCAAGATTTTCTTTAGGAAGGTCTAAGACATGTTAAGCAATGTATTAAAAGATGGCCATTTGAAGAGTGTTTTCCATTTAAGAATCTTAGGTAGGATTGGTGATAGTGCCTTCAGAAAGTTCAATCGGGGTAGAAGTAGGGCCTTGATAGACAGGCAAAAGAATAAAAAATCCTAAAAGAACTGCAAGAGATATATGCAGATGAAGAAAAGGGGACTGTAATATTAAGCTTTTTCATGTTGTAGCTAAGGCTCACAAGAGCTCGAATTTTATTCATATGCTTAAGCTGAAAGACAAGGTCACCATGGATGATGATGAAATTACCGCTGGTTTGGAGAACTACTAGCAGAATATTTGGAAGAAGAATACTTAGAGCTTATCAATGCAGGTTAAAAACATTCTAGATGAGTAGGATAATAAAAATATTTTAGCACCAATTACCAATCAGGAGATTTCAACTACCATTGCTTCTATGAATGCTGACAAGCATCCACGTCCAAACAGATGGCCTGTGGAATTCTTCAAGGAATTTTTTGATATCATTGAGGAAAATGTTGTTGATGCTTTCAATCTCATGCTGAAGTGGTGGCAAGTCCATCGAAAGGTAAACTACTAGAGGGTGATTTACAACAAGGAGAATCCTACTACACCATCTGACTATGGACTTATTGGAGTGTGCAATTCCCTAATGAGGGTTTTTTGAAGATTCTGGTTAGCTGCTTATTTCTTTTACTACACAAGCTTGTGGGGGGACACCAGATAGGATTTGTTCCCGGACACTTTATTCAAGATCAGATTATTTTATATCATGAGTTGGTTCATTTGGTTTCCAAACACAACTTCTCAAGTATGTTCCTTAAGCTTTATATTGCCAAGGCATATGACTATCTTTCGTGGGATGCTTTGAGAACTATAATGTTGAGAAAGGGATACCACCAACATTTTGTTGAATTATGCATGGCTATCAATGGTGAATTAAGGGGTTTCTTCACAACTCAAAGGTGCCTCCAACAAGGAATACCTCTATGCCCCTATTTTTTCATTATCTCCATGGATACTATGCAAGATTATTTGCAAATGATGGGGGCTAGAGGGATACATACAGCTAGGATCCAAAATTTAGGGAACCATTACATAGATGATACCATGCTCATCTATGTAATACTCATAGGGGTTTCTTCACAACTCAGAGGGGCCTCCACCAAGGAATACCTCTATCCCCCTATCTTCTCATTATCACCATGAATAATATGCAACATTATTTGCAAATGATAGGGGCCAGAGGGATACAAGTTGCTGGGATCCGAAGTTTAGGGAACCATTACATAAATGATACCATGAATGGCTATCAATGGTAAATTAAGGTGTTTCTTCACAACTCAGAGGGGCCTCCAACAAGGAATACCTGTATCCCTAAATCTTTTCATTATCATCATGGATACTATGCAAGATTATTTGCAAATGACAAGGGCCAAAGGGATACAAATTGCTAAGATCTGAAGTTTAGGGAACCATTACATAGATGATACCATGCTCACTTCCAAAGCGTCTATTCCAGAAGCTAAAGTTGTTAAAATCTCCATGAAGATGTTTGAGGAGGAACTAGGCTTAGTTGTTAATTGGGGCAAATTAGCTACACTCTTCTTTAATATTCCCTTGGTATTGAAGGGTACTACTTGTAGGATTTTGCAAACTAGGGAAGGAAGGTTGGATGACTCCTAGCTTGGCATCCCAATGTTTAATTAGAAAAGAATTCACACTTGGATGAAGTTCATTTAAAAGCTCAACTATCACATCCAATGATGGGTGACTCGTTCTCTTTCAAGCAAAGGTAGAATTATTCTCACTTCCTCTAGTCCTACTACCATTGCTAGATACATTGCCTCTATTTGTGTCACCCCAAAGCAGGTGATCCATAAAGTGAATTGTATCATTAATTAGTTTGTCTATACTAAGGATAACAATGGCTCAAAAACACATTTGGTTAGCTAGGATACTATTTCTAAACTACAACAATGTGGTCACTTCGAGATCCTAAAATTTGAAGATACTAGTTTAGCACGTCAATCACAACTAATCCAAAGGATACAAAATCATGATGACACCATTTGGATTCAAGTCATGATGGAAAAATATACCCAATGGTCAATGTATGGTATAGACTTGAGTGTTTGGCAAGCAATTTGTAATCATCATTCCACTATCTCATACCTACACATGGATAGAACAGTTGAACAAAGGATTTGATAATGGTAAAATATGTCAAAGTGAAGGGATGGTAGAAGATATGAAAAGCCCACATCTCGAAGAAGATTAAAATGTTGATCTGGATGTTACTACATTAAGCTATCCTCATGCACATCTTTCTTTGGCACCATGGTTTGAATGTACCTAAGCATAACACACTTTGCTCTGACAATGCACCTGAAACAACAAAACATTTAATCCAACATTGTCATTTCATTTGCCATGTGTGGACGCTGGTAGGCATCTCTCCCATTAAGCTCCATTTGTTATTGTTTCTCCGTAGTTCTAGCCTAGAAGATCTAGAAGGCTAGAAACTATCATATTTTTTAGGCCAAGCCCTTTCCTTCTCCGCAACCTTTCATGCTTTTTGCACAACACCATTAGAAGGAGATTGTTGTTGCCATGGGTTGGACACCTACCTTCAAACTGGACTATGCAGGGTTTATGCAAACCCAACCTTTATGAGACTTGCTTGCAAATGCAAGATGAGATGTGTTGTTACCCCTTCACTGAGGCAAACAGGACATGAATGTCACGACATTCTTCCAATGTTGAAGGGGGATGAAACAAAGTTTAGGAAGGTTACTCTAGAAGCGCCAAAACATGCCATTACAAAATCGCTTAACATATCTACTAGAAGGGAGATCATGTTACCAATGATGAAGGGCTTGAGGGATGTTGATTTTTTTTCCAATTAGGGTTGCTACCATTGCCAATGGCAATCTTCTAGTTGTAGATGGCTAAAGTTGTGAAGTGGTTTCTAGTGCATTCTTGTAATGCCTCCAAGGTCCCCAACATGCCCTTTGCATTCCTTAAGTACCTCATCCATCATCACCACATTAACCTACCCAAGTACTTCCTGGCTTGTTTGAAGCAATGCCACCTGAACAAGCACTCTAGCCTTGTATTGACATTGTTGAATGCTACTAAGTAGCAAGGTAGATGGTAGAAGTAGCAAGAGGAGGACCTCAAACAATGGTTGCAAAAGAAAAGATGACAGCAGGACATCCTTTGTAGGCCACAAGAGGCTCAGGCCCAGTAATGATGTGAGAAGGAGATATGATGGCAAGCTATTGCCAAAGGGAGGAGGCCCCAACCCAGGCAGCTCAAGATAACTATAAAAATAATTTCAATGAGGCCCTAAGGGAGAATGTTAAGACCTAGTTTATGTCTAGGATGTGCCCTTACTTGGCGCTAGGTGTCAACTTACAGACAACAAGTGAGGACATAAATGCTTTTGTGAGAAAGCATTTGCAGTAGTTGCATCTAAATAAAGGGCACCACCTAACTCTAGAGGAAGAGCTGCAACATGCTAAAGAGTTGAAGAGTCTAAATGATGCACATAGCTTCATTAAATTTGAGAAAAGGATGCAGTTGGATACCCACCACATGAAGCTAAAAGAATTCTATAAATGTTCCTTCTTACTTTTTCCCATGTAATGCATTGTAGATTTTATCGTTTTGTCCATGGCATTGGTCAATAGTTGATAGGCTTTAAGGGAGTTTCAGGTTTTTGGATGATGTTGATGTTTCTAGTCATTGAGTAGGCACTTTGGCCCAACTATTTTTAGTCTATCCTTGGTTCTCTTTTCTTATTGTTGCTTCAAGGTTGATCCCCACACGTAGACTTTCAGATGCTTTGTGAGCTCTTCACTCACATTTTGATATACATTTTCTTTTCCAACTAGTGATAAAAAAAACAAAAGGAAACATGTGGCTGAGATTTTAAAACATACACCATACAAAGAGAGTACAAGTGACTATAGTGATCCTTAAGATAAGAGTACAAGCTTCACCTTAATGTTGATGGATGGATGTACCGTACTAGATTGGTCTTTGATACATTTCCGTATTGGAGGCAGATGTCTATGACACATTTGTTATATACTACAGAGAAAATTGACAACATTGTTAATAGTCATTGACACCATTGTTAACAGTCATTGGCATACTTAAGAATTGTACATGGAGCTAACTGCCCCTAGGTAATAATGAAATGAATGCAGATGTTGACAAGAAGTGATGCAATTAGAAGTTCACCCATATGACAGATTTCAAGCTCTCCCCTAATAAAGATAAGATGATGAGGAGTTTTCTGACAAGGTTTAGAAATGTTTATTGCAGACCAAAAAAAATCCCAACCCAACCACCCCACCCCCACCGCACTTTGAAGTTTTTCGATTAATTAAAATGAGGGATACATACGTACTCGTACTATAGAATTACAACTTCCATCGGTGATATTGTACCAATATCGATTCATGCAAAGAAGCCTGCCCCCCACCCACCTGCCCCCGGGGCCCCAAAAGTGAGTATACAAGTCCAAGCAGAGTAGAAATCAACTAAGAGAAAAGAAAGAAACTGAATGAAACAATTTGAAGAGACAAAAACATTTAACATTTGATTTACATGAATAAAGAAAGAAAACTCATAAAGTGATTTAAAATGATGATGTTGATCCTCATTACTCATATATAAAAGGATCATCACCCAGAGCTTCAATGCTCATCCTGCCAAGTAGGATCTCAGAAGGGCCAGTGGATGAGTGAAATCTCTTCAAGTGGTTGTGCCTAGGCCCGAAGCCACATCTTCCAACTTGAAAAATAAGCACCTTACCATCACTCCAAATAAAGGTCCCTCATTAATCATATATACAATAACAATAAAAAAATGTAAGTAATATCTATGACAAAAAAATGAAGAGTGCACACTAGCTCATATTCTACTGTTAAATCTTTAATTCTGAAACTAAGCAATAGTAAATATGATACACAGCCCTAGTCAAATCTGAAAGTGTCTACACTGGCAGTGTTATACCTGTGCTAGTTCATGGCGTGACGATATGAGATGATCTAAAACTTTTAAGTTTTCCTTTGGGACAGAATGCCCAACTATGTATGCTTGTTTCCTGATCTGAAAATGACAACATTATGAAAATCAGCATTTCATGGTATGTTGATGATGCAAAAAAGGATTACGGATTGAAGCATAAATAAGTGAATGCATGTAATACAGTATAGAGGTTTGCCTAGAACTGCATGATAGAAAACAATAAAAAGAAAAAATGTTCATAAATAAAATAGAAAAATATCATACAAATTAAATTTTCCTTAGACTGCCTGCCTTAGACTTCGATGTGTATGCCAAGTTGTTGTTGCTCCTTCACCCTACTCCAATTTTCAAAAGACACAAAATTGGGATGCACTGCGATGTTGAGTGAATGTTGCTTCAGTCCAGGATCCACCAGCTATCTGTGCACTGTCCTTTGAATTTATTGTTTTTAGCTCATTGCAGTGATTTACTTTTTACAACACATGGATCAGTCCCAGATGTGTGCGTAGAAGCTTTAGCTACAGACCCCTATACCCTATGACAAGCAGTTGTCGGGAAATGACATTGTATGCACTAAGAATGAAATCTGAATTCAAAGATATTTGGTGAATTTTGTTTTTTGAGACTGTTCTAAGTGTAAGGGATTCACCACCATGATTAACGTTTCTTGTGATAGTTGGATACTCTTAACATATCCACAGGCTTGTCAAAAATTTTTAACTAAGAGTTTTGCCCACACGGGTATTTTGCATTGCCTAGCTCTCTACTATGGCCCTCTCTAGTGTTTGGATGAAATATGGCCCAAGCTTAACATTCTTTATCACCTTTTAATCTGACAAAAGCCGTCCAACAAGCCATGGTATTATGGCTAAAGCAATGCTTTTAAACACATTTACTTGTATTTGTAACAAGAACTTAAGTTTCACCTATATACATAACCGTTTATTTAGCATTGTCCTTATCCATGAACGTGACACTGAAACTATGAGACACTCTTAAATATAGCACTTTTAGGTTTACATTACATTTTAGACTGACTTTATGAAAATGGCAATTTCTTCCACATTATGGAACACTAAGAGGTGACAGTTACAAGCACATATTTTTAATCTAACACATCTTTTTAATCTAAGGGCCACTTCATGGCTGGAAGAAGGATGCTTGATGTAAGATACAACAAAGCTGATTGTACTGGAGGGCCACCAACATGAGCTTCTTTCCAAACATATGTTGACGAATTCTCCGGTCAGTGGCTATTTATCTGTTGTGTTACCCTATCTTTTTGCTCATTGAAAAGTTCAGTCTGTCATAATATATTGAGGTCATGGTTTGGCATTTTGCTGATGCACATCTGTAACTGTGCTGTAATTATTTGCTAGTGAAACTTTAATCATTCTCAATAAACTTATCCGATTGATATCATCATCATCATCATGGTCTCTTTGTCCCGCAACATGGGTTAAGCTGTTCAATGATTTGACGATGATAGTTTTCTTTGGTGTTCAATAATATTAAAACATTCAAAACTAAATAATAAAGAGCTGCCAAAGTCAGAACTACCGCAACTCTGGCAGGAGGTGGCGGTGTTGATTGATAGGTTTTTGGTTCATTCAGGGAGTTCAGCTAAGCTCCTAGGAATACATTTTGCTTTTATGAGCTGCTTGAGGCTTGGTACTGCTGTCAATCTGCCGTTTTATTTTCTCATAGAGCTCCCGCAGCAGAGCAGAGGGAGTCATTCAAGTCTCATACTGGCCCTATGGAGGACCAAGATGTCAAGGATGCCACGAGAGCCAAGGCCAGCTCCTAGTTTTGTGTACACCAGAAGGGTGAGGTGGTTTGGGGTGTCGAGGTCAGCATCGGGGTCAAGGACTACACGACTGCCAGACCCAACGCCAATGCTGAAGTCAGTGCACGGGATAGCTAAGCCTCAGGAGGAAGCATAGGGCAGTAGGGGTTAGCTGATGCAAAGGGATGACACTATGAAGTTCAATGTTGTTGTCAACATGAAATTCAAAGGGATGCAGACAAGGCTACAGAGCAAGCTAGGGCAAAGGAGAGGGCCGTCTAGGAGGCAAGATGGGTCAAGCACGAGGAGGCCTTCAAATAGGTTACTACTCAAGCAACGCTACAACGCGCTGAGCTAGAAGATGAGATCAGAAGATGCTAGCAATTACAAGAAGACTCTGTTGGGGCAGTGCTCATTGACAAACTGCGTGTGCAAATAAGAGAGGAGCTTCAGCAGGAGGAGCAATAACGGCTGGAAAGGGAGCAGGAAGCTAGGCAGACTTGTGAGAGAGAGTGGATTGAGGCCACACAACTCCAGCAACAGCTGGACAGAGCTCATGCAACTAACATGCGTATTTGGTTTCAAGAGGGGAATGCCCATATGTTGTGCTGAAAATACGGCTTGGCTGGCCTTGCGCCAACACATTTGTTGCACGGTAGCCAAGTTTCACCTAGATGGGGAGGGGGGTGCAGGGGTGGTGGACGAGGCTAAGCAAGCCAGAAAGGAGGCAAACTTTAAATGCTTTCAGGAAGCCGCACCCTTTGTAGACACTGAAAGACATAGGGAGATCCGTTAGGCCATACACTGCCAAGAGTGCAGAGATTGTGAGTGTACAAGTCTCCCGAAAAGACTCTAGGGATTGGAGAATTGGGGTGGGTGGGTCTGTTTGGCTCCCAGTTCCTGGTATTGATAGAACCTTTTTGTTACTGAAAATAGGGATTTTGGAATGAGGGGATCCACCGTATTTCGTATGTGTGGATCAGTTTGGGTCTCTGGGATGGCAGGACCTGGGTTCTGAGGAAGTTAGGGACTGTCCACATTTTGCGGTTGTTGTTGGCTCCTGTGGTTTGGTTTGTACATATTTTGCAATTTTAATACATCCTGACCATTTCTCAAAAAAATAATAATAAAGAACTACATTGCACAGATTAAAATAGGCATCAAGATTACCTCTTCATCTGGCACCCATTTCAAAATAGATGATAAAATTCCAGGCTCTGTCATAATTCTAATTCCAGTTTCTGTAGCATGGCCTCTTGATTTTGAAGACATTGATTTATCACACATGGTACGCTTTATTTTTAATAGTCGATGTTGCAAGCCTTTAGGAATTCGAGAAGCTGGGAAAACATCCAGTTGCCCTGGAAACTTGATTATGTTCTCTCCAAATCTGCTAGTAAAAAAGGTTTGATATTTGTTAAAGATTAAAGAGTTAGAAAAAAAAAATTTCAGTTGCTTGAAAAAGTCAAGCATACTCGAAAATTCAGCAAACATGTGGAAGAAAATGGATGGAAACATTGGCATACAAAATGAAAAGTGAAAAAAAAAAGGACAATTTTTTATTGTAAGATTATAGATATACAAAAATTAAAATAGAAAACACTGTATCCAAAAAAAACATACTAATAAATGCATAACTACATAAGCATGATATGACCAGCTTCTTTCTCTTCAAACCTAACATATCTTACTTAAAATCTCATTGACACAAAATACTGTTCCATTCTGTTTGAGCATAACCTGCATATTTCCAATAATACTAAGTATGTAATACTATTCCATTCTGTTTGAGCATAACCTGCATATTTCCAATGTTGTGGTTGATGGGCCTGTGGGGCAACAGACCCCACTGGATCTTGTCAAGTGGCCCACAAAGCACAAGGCCTAAAGCAATCTACGGATGGTTGGATGACAATTGCCCAAAGGGGGGGACAGAATCCTGCAAAGGGTCAACCTCGGCCCTTGGCATTTGGGCAAGTGTGGAAGCCCTTGCAGTGGCAAGGGGGGTCCTACTGCCTCTACAAAGATGACCCATGGTCAGGGGATGGTGAGCCCCACAAAAGCTTCTTCCCCACTTTGAGAGGTGGTGAGGGAGGAGGGACTAATATCCCCCATTCAGGATGTGATGGTGCCAGATGTGGGGGCTTTTGGGGGTTTAGTGTTGGCCTTGGGAGGGAAGGTTGAGGTTCATGCCACTCTGGGGTTGCCTACGGATGGGGAGTGTGTAGCCCCTCAATACCTTGGTGAGGCATGGTTTCACCATTGGACAATTGAGTGTCACTTTTCAAAGGTAGCCTTCTGCCATCCATGGATGAGATTCTGAAAGGGGGTGTTTCCTCAGGAGGGAGGGTTTTCCAATCTCCCCTGATTCAAAACAAGTCGGTGGACCTCTGAGCCCTATTACCCAAACTACACAACCTCAGCAAGAAATTGACCTGGGGTCCAAAGGACCATCCAAGATGTTTACAAAAGATGTTCTTCAGGCTGACCATGAGGATTCTCTCGTGGAACTACAAGGGACAGGGTACCCCCTACAAACACCATACCCTAAAGGACATGGTGGCTAAAGAGCGCTATGATGTGGTGTGTCTACAAGAGACTAAGCTTCAGCAGCAGCAACTCGGTTGGTTACACTAGCATAGGTAGCATTCTAATTTTGTGCCTTGTCGGGGGAGGGTTGGGGTGTTAGCATCCCTGTCAAAATGGCCTTTCATGGTGGTTGATAATTCCATGTGGAGTATCAACATCCATCTTCCTCAAAAAGGACTCTGTATTATGAATTTCTATGGGGCTCAGCAATTGGAACGAATTGGGCCCCTGATTGTAGACTAGACGAATTGGATACTAGTTGGTGACCTTAACCAAAGGTTGTATGAGTAGGAGAAGTCTGAGGGGGTGCTTCAGAGCCTCTCGAGGCTCAACAATTTCAGGATTTTCTAATTTCCCATGGGTTGGTGGATGTGAAAATCAGGGGATGTAATTTCACATGGTGCAATCAGCGGAAAGGTCATGACAGAATCATGACAAAAATTGACAAGATTTAGATGAGGTCGGTACTACTTAGAGACAAGGGTGATTGTCCTTGGGAAAGAATGGGTTGCTTTGAATCATAGGCCTCTCTTATGTTTGTTGGGTCCCCCAAAAGATGGGGGGCCCCAGCCATTTAGATTTGAACAGTTTTGGCTAACGAAACTGTTGCTAAGACCGTTGGTTGAGGAGATTTGGGGGGCCTACCCTTCACATGATGATCCTAGGGAATTTCCCAAGCAAGGCTTAACACGGCTGAAACAACATATTCAGGGGATCAAGTCGGACAACAAGTACACCTTTAGGTACTATCAAGGTCAGTTGTTGAGGCATTTGGAGAATATTCAAAGGGCACAAGAGATGGGTCAAGCTCAGGAAGAGGATGAAGGAGTGGTGCTAAAAGAGCTTTAAGTGTTGGATAAGGAGGAGAAAGTGTATTGGAGGTAGAGAGGCCAGGCACAATGGCTCTGGGAGGGGGATCAAAATACACACTTCTTTTTTGCTACGGTTCATTCTACTTGTATGTCCAAATAGGTACCTAGTTTAACCATTGCAAAGGTCACTGTGATGGGGAAACGTGAGGTCGCCCAGGCCCTACTGAACCATTGGTCTAAGATCTAGCAAAAGAAGGAGACGAAGCCTCTCTCCATTGATATTGCACGGGTGTTAGGGGAGGAGGATAATCAGCAGCTACTAGCACCTTTTAGCTGAACTAAGCTAGGAGAGGCACTGGTTTCTATGAAAGAGAGGAGGGCACTTGGCCCTGATGGATGGCCTATAGAGTTTTTCCAAACTTTCTTTGATGTGTTGGGGGTGAATATTTTAGATGCTTTTAACGCAATGTTGTTTTGGGGGCAGGTTTGGAGGGAGATTAACTGCTCTCAACTAGTGCTTATTCCAAAAAAAGACTAATCCTTTGTCCCTTGCGCATTTTAGACCTGTTGGGGTCTATAATACGCTGCTTAGGCTGTTCATGAAGATGTTGGTGGCTCGGCTGATGCCTCTGATGCACTGAATGGTAGGGGAACAACAGGTAGGTTTTGTCAAGGGGAGATATATATAGGACCAAATTATCATGGTGCAAGAGGTGATGCACTTGCTTCACATGACCAAATTTCCAAGTATGTGTTTGAAATTGGATATCACTAAAGCTTATGACACAATTTCCTAGAGTGCTCGCCAGGAAATCATGTTGCATAAAGGCTTTCATCCACATTTTGTGGAATTATGCCCACACATTCAACAGCCAAAAGCCTTTTCTCTAGATATCGAGGGGAGGCTTTGAAAGTTCACTCCCCGGGTATAGGGTTAACACACAGGGACCCCCTGTCGCCTTACCTATTCATTCTAGTTCTGGATGCAATGTGTATGTATTGCCTGATGGAAGGGGTTAGAGGCTTGGAGGTCAAGGGTGTGAATTGCCTGGTGGAACATTACGCCGACGATACTTTTCTTTTCTCTCAAGTAGTTGTTCCTCAGGTGCTGGCTATTAATCAAGCTCTTTAGAAAATGGTCAAGAAAGTGGGACTAGAGGTTAACCAGGGCAAATCTATGATGCATCTACTCAATGTGGAGCTGGTAGTGTGGGGGAGGATAGGACAGTTGTTGGGGGTGTTACCGACGTCAAAGGAAGACACTTATCTTGCAATCCCTCTCTATGATTGGCATAGGTGGCAAGTTTGGGGAGGCCTAATTTGGAGGATGCAAGAGAGAGTTAGTCACTAAACAACTTAGTTTCTCTCACATGCAAGGCATTTGCAATTGGCTATTGGTTCTTTCGATATGGCTTGATTCACGACATCAACCACCTCCCCTTTGGCTGAGATTATAGAGAAAATTGACCGGCTGATTCAGACCTTTATGTGGTCCAGGGAAAAAGGGGGTCGCCGGCTGCATCTTGCTGCTTGCGATGTTCTAGCTAGACCAAAGTCTACGAGAGGACTTGGCCTGCTCTGTTTCATAGATGTGATTGCTATGGTTCTTCAAGGGTTACTTCGACGGCTGTATGACCAATGTCAGTATCTAGCCCAATGGGTTCAAATTATGTGTCATAAATACCGGCAGTGGGAAGCATCCCACCATGATTCAAATATTCGGCATGCATTAGTTTCGCATGCGCAATGGATGTTGTCGTTGGGGCTTCTTAATGTGCAGCCAGCACAAATCATTAAACATAAATACCCTGTAGTTGGGCAGTGGCACCAATTATGGCAAGGCCAACTCCCCAAAAAAATTAAATCATCCCTGTGGTTGGTTGGCCATGCAGCCATCCCCATGCAACAAGTTTTGCAGTGGTGGGGGATGAGAGTGGCTGCCACGTGTCCACTGTGTATGTTGGGAGAGGAGACAATGGCACATTTTGTGTGGGAATGTGCTTATTTGGTGAGGGTGTCGACGGCTACACAAATTCCACTACCGGTAATGCTAGACAGGGACTCGTGTGCAGCGACTATACTATGGCAACTGTGGCGAACATGGAATCACCAAATTTTTCATGGGATTGCTCCGCCAATTCTGATGCAAGTTGCAGCCGAAGGTTCTCGACTTTGGAGGGAGGCACATATTGCGATGGGGGTGACTCGAATGTAAAGGCCATCTTGTGTGAAGTATAGGGCAAATCTTGTACTTTGGCATTTGGTGGCCTACGTTGGTTGGGTGGATGTGTTGGAGTTGCTCCGTGGGGATCCTAACTTGGATGATAGGTTGTTCTTCACGAATTGGCTCGAGGATATTACGTTGTTTCGAGGGTAAGGATTGAAATTACAAAAGCTGCCATTGCTTGGTACCTGCAACTGCCAGCTAAAGGGAGGAGGTTCCTCTGAGGGAGAGGGGGCTCCAAGATGTGCTGGAAATTTTCTCGGGGCCAGTGCCCAAGACTAGTAGTGGGCAAGTGCCTAAGTCAACGTTAAACCCCCTCTGGCAAGACGCGACGGTCCTTGTGGATCGGTTCTTTGTTCATTACAGCAATGCATGGGAGTTGCTAGGAGTGCATTTCAGTTTCAACTTTCCTTGTTACTTTTTGGGGGTTCTGCGTCGAAGGGGGGGGGGGGGACGAATTCAGGGCTTATCCTGGCCCTTTGGCAAGTGACACAAGAAGGGGCACCGCCGAGAGGTCCCCTTGAGCCTCTAAGGGCTCCAATCATTAGGATGGTGTACAAGCGACACAAGATGCAAAGTGTTCCACCTTTGGTGGTGGACATTTCTACAAATTCAAGTGGGTTAGATGAGGAATCTTTGGAGGGGAGACCTGATTGGGAGGTTTTGGGGGGTACTGAGAAGGGGGAGCTGTCACACCCCCAAGAACAATAGGAAGAGGTGCCTTTGGTGGCTCAATCTAAGCAAGGGCTGGAGCCAGGGGGAGTGGAAGGGGGGGGGCCTTGGGGGTTTCAAGGGAGCAAGTTGGGCCAAGGATGTTGGAGTAGCTGTGACCGAAGGAGCACACGTTTTGGGCAAAGCGGCTCAGGCAATGGGAGGAAGAGTTCCAGCAGGACCTGGAACATCTAACTCAGCAGTATGAGGAGGAGGCTAGGGCAGAGAAGATCCGTCATGATCTAGCGGAAGTGGTGGCCCTGCATGCTCTAGAAGATGAGCTCAAACAAAGGATCCAAGATGTGCTACAAGAGGAGGCCCAGCTCCAAGAAGAAAAGGAGTAGGAGCAAAGGGAGGAGGAGGCACAAAAGGAGGTGCAAATACAACAGCAAATCAATCGGACACATGAAAACAATGCTCATTCGTGGCTTCAGGAGGGACACTACCCTTACATCATCCTCGACATTAGGCGCAACGTGCCTTGGGTAGCACTGAGGCGACACATCTGGTGACAAAGCATGGAGCTTCATCCAAATGGGGAGGGTAATGCTATGGAGCGTGCGCGAAAAGAGGCTAATTTCAAAGAATTCCAACAAGCGGTGGTTTTCATTGACACTAAGCACCACAAAGCGGTGCCAAATGCAGTCCATAGCCAAGAACAAAGCTACTGTCACTACACTAGGCTGTCATTTCATTTTTAGCATGTGATTTGGGGTGGGGGGTTGGTTGGGCATTTTGTTACTTGTGTTCTTTGTTTCCTTTTGTTATTCTAGCGGTTTTTGTGAGTTCAGGATACACTAGGTAAACAAGTTGGGGTCCCAAGGGTGGACTTTACCACCCAATTTTGTGGTGGGGCTGTAGAAAGGGGGCCTCCCCCTATTAAAAAAAGGGGGGATAGTTTTTGAGGGTGAGGGGAGATCCTCCCCCTTGTTTTTGGAGATATCTTTCTGATGTACATAATACCTTTTGATTAATATACACCTGACTTTTCTCCCAAAAAAAAAATACAAAAGCCTACAATGTTTATTAAGGCGTGTGGCTTGCATCCTCAAGCTACAGATAAAATTCTGTGTAAAAAGAACTGTTTTGTAGAGTTGTTATGCTTTAATGAAAAAAAGATTTAAACAATTACAAATTGATCATCATCAATAACTTGTTTGCCAAATCGTTGGGCTGCATTCTGGAGAAAAATTAGGACGTTGGACAGAAAAAAGTAATTTACATGCAGACTCACACGCAGGATTTACAAAAAAGCATTCTACAATAAACCATCCAGTTAGTCTTAAATACTACATTGTACAGCAAAAGGAAAACAAAGAAAGACACTTTATCTACTTTGTTGACTTTGCTAAGGCATTTGGTTCAGTTATGAGAGAAAACTATGGAGCCAGTTTATTAAACTTAAAGTCAATCCCAGAGTACTCAATGTGGTTCAGAAGTAATTTTTGAATTAAGAGATCAAGAAACTACAAAATTTTGTTAGTTTTATAGCAATATAAAAGTAAAGCAAGGTTGTCACATTTTTATTGATGAACTAAAAGAGTAGATTAAACAAGTGCCTGCAAATTATACAATTAAAGTGGATCAATCATGGACATAATTTTTAATCTTTGTATATGATTTTGGCTTGTCAAGGGGAACTTCCCAGTCATGGTCAATAATATAAATCAATCATGATATGAGAGAGGAGGTGAGGGGAGATCTATGGTCATAGTATATATTAGTTGTACCATCCTTTTTTAGGTTTTCCATTTCAAAAAAATTTAGCATCCAACTTAAAACATTTTCACCGTGCACAATCCTTTTCCTCATCCATCCACCAAGAAGAAGAAGATTTGATCATAAGATTTGATTTTTTGTAAAGGGAAAAGACCCTCTTGGCTAAAATATAGATATATATCATTAATATATAGCTAATCTTATAGCATTAATTGCAAATTCAGAAACACAGCCAAAAGCAATGATACACCAACTGAAATCACACAAACTAAACTTTAAACATAGGATAAAAACTAAATAGAACGAAAGCAATGTAGCAAGCAAGAGAACCATGAATAGGAGAGCAACAACATGATGGAAAATAGCTTGGCAAGGTTTTGACCCCAGAGGGAGGCGAGGATGAAGGTGGTGAAAGTGCAACTACAATAGGCACAGGTGGAGATGGACCTAGACAAGACACTGCAAACAAAACTGGAGGAGCAAGTTTTTTTGAGCAGTGAAAGCTTGATGTTGAGGACAGTACCGAAGGCATAGGGGACACAACAGGAGCTTTAGGGCAGAGGATTGGAGTGAGGGATTTGAAGCAGCCAAGAATACAAGCGTGAGGGAAGCTAGGGATGCTCGAGGTATCTAGAAGAGCTTGCATGCAGATTTTTCTAGGTTCTTGGAAACCAGCCATTGGAGGCATTTAGAATGTGGTTCAGCACAATGGCACCCTCTATCAGAATGTCTGATCATCATCCCAAGGAAAGCCTCCAGATCCTAAAATATAGCCTCATTGGAAAGTTTGTTTTGGCAAGCACAAGACCTACAGTTGAGCAGATCAAAAGATGGGTTATGACTTCCTAGAAGGTTGTGGAAGTAGAAATTCATATTCTCCTGGTAGAACTCCTGTTGTTTGTCTTCCAATCACTAGGAAACCAGCAGAAGGTCCCTCAACAAGAACCATGTTCTTTGAAGTGAGGAAGCTCACCCTATGAGATTGGTGTCCAAGAGCTCACAAGGTATAGAACTTTTTGATCGGTTCCCTACCTAGGTCCAGATTTTGGGAATCCCTTGGGAGTTTTGAATGGACTCTTTTCTCTTTTGAATGGACTCTTTTCTCTTTTGAATGGACTCTTTTCTCCAAACCCTTACAGGTTTCTTTGTAGAACTCATTTCCTTCAAAAAGTTTATGGCCTCTTGGGCCAGTATGGGGTATGCACACTTCTACATTTGGCACTCTATTATGGACAATGATCTACTAAAAGAAATACTCTTAGAGACCCCCCATCGTCTAGAAACCCTAGTCATGGAGCATGAAAACATCCCTATTAAACAAAAGAACCCTACTCCTAAGGTTTCCCAGGGATGTGAGTATTGTAGAAAAGGGAATCATCAAGCTAAGGACTACATGACCTGATTAAGAAGAGAAGGAAAGTAAAGAACTATAGTGCCTTCAACAAATTACCAACAACAGGTTCTTGGGAGGAAAGGTCACCATTTCCCACAAACTCCTAACAAGATAACAAGAAAACAGGTGTCATCCTTCCAAGGAACCATGCCAAAAGTGGAATAGCAGTTGTGGCTAAGATCTCTCCCATAGCTACAAAGAGGACTTCTTCCAAGGCTAGCCCCAACACTTCAGAAAATCACTTCTCTATTCTTCAAGAAGTTTCCCAAGAGGAGCATGATATGTCTATTCTTCCTACTGAGGTAGAGGACATGCATAAAGAAAAGGTTACTATTGAAGGGAAGAATATGCATGAAAAAGGGTTCCTGAAAACCAGATCAATGTTGATGCAACAGAGAAGGTGGAACCCCATTGTTTTCCAAGAGGGAAGGACATGCAGTCACACCTTCCTGACAAAGAAGAATTTCTAGAAGAAAGAGATTCTCCTACTCACAAAGACTTAGGGAAGCTCCCTCCCTTGGGGAAATGCGCCACACCCATTAGGGGTTCATCCACCACATGAACTAGTAAGCACTGAATCTTGGCAGAGAAGAATGAGACAGGTTTCAAAATCTGTCCAAACTCCCAAAAGGTTGGGAGACCAACTATCCAGGAGATGTGAATCAAGAAAACCAACTAGATTTTGGAGCTAGGGATTCAAGGGACCCTTAAAGAGATCTACAAAAAGTGATCTACTAGTACACCATGAAGCTCCTCACTTGGAATTGCAAGGGCCAAGGTACCCCTTACAAAAGAAATATCTTCAGGGAGATTGTTCGTCAAGAAACTTTTAATATAATTTGTTTACAGGACACTAAACTACCTGCTATGCAGAGAGAGTGTCTTCATTGGCAGGGATAGACACCTTCTTTGTGGATACTTACAGTAGGTCGAGAGGCTTGGCGTTTTTGACCCAGCTCCAAGCAACTCATATTTTTAGGTCTGATTAGCTTCAGACACTCTTCATGCCTAGAGTGAATATTTGGATTAGGAATTTTTATGGACCACAGGGAATCCCTAAAAGAATAAGGGAACTCCTCAAGGCTGCAAAGAAAGTTCAAGACCATGAATGATGGATCATTGTTGGGGATTTTAATCAACACCTTCACTATTGGGAGAAATCCCTAGAAGTAGATACAAAGCTGCAAGGTAGTAGAGACTATTCTCTTGTTATTTCACAGTTTAGTCTAGTAGATCTTGAAAGAGAAGGATGTAAATTTACTTGGAGTAATAGGTGCACAGGGCCTAATCCGATTCTCTCCCATATTAATAGAGCCTGGGTTTTCTTTTTTTCTTTTTGAGGAAAAGGTTGGGCAAATTATATCATACAATAAAAGCACGAATTTACAAGTGATGAGGGAAACCCCCCAAACAGCAAAGAAAATAAAATAAAATCAAGGGAGAAGACTCCCCAGGTACAGCATTGCATACAAGCAAGAAACAGAACATAGCTGTTCTACAATAAAAGTGGGCCCTGAGGGTATGACCAATGAGTCTGATCCCAAAACTCAAAAAACCACAAACCCTAACAAAAAGACCATGTCTATAACTAGAAAGGAAATTTCCTGCAAAGGCATTGTGACCTTTCCTACCTGTGGACCCTATCCACAATATCCCTATCAAACATAGAGGCTAGAAGGCTAGCCACTTGCTGGAAATTCTTGTATTATTCTTCCATGTGATCTTGGATCTTCTTTCCCAAGTACCTGGCTTCATCCAAGTGGAGCCTGCACAATCTCTGATGAATGTACTTACATAGATCCTCCTAGGGTGTATCAATGTTGATTCCCATCCCCTCATAAGGGCATCTACCCATTTGAAGCCAGCGCTTGGCATTGGATTCATGCACCTTGTTGTGACGAGCTGCCACCACCTCCTACTTGAGATGATCTTTAACTTGCCTCATCACCTCTTCATTGTCCCATGCCTCTTGCTCAGCAAACTCTTTACGCAAATCCTCCCTAATTTGTTCTCTAGGTTGTTCTTCTAGCTTGCTTCTCAGGGATGCTTGTTGGAGAAGAGATTGTCTTCGTGCTTCTTGTTCCTACTCCTGGTGCCTATGCTCCCCTTCTAGATGTGTTGCTTGGCCCTATCTCTCCTCTCTTGGTCCTCTGCTTTGAATTGGCACTTGATATTTTCCATGGCCTTAGCAAAATCAATCACATACTTAGCTTCAAGCTCCTTTTGCAAGTTGACTTCCATCTACTAAAGTTTATCATTCATAGTTTCAACCATATCCCTAGAATGGTTGAAATCCATAGCAGGTTGAGCAAAGGCCCCTCCAAGAGCGCTCTCCCAACAAGTCCCAACAAAGAAGACATTGAAGGAAGACCCAACATCCAAGAGGGCCTATCTTCTAACATAGACTCATCTCCATGGTCCAGAGGGAGGTGAAACTTGCAAGGCCTACATACCCATCCAAAGGGCAATGATCAAGCAATAGTGGCAACCTCTCCTCTTTCAACCCAAGGCTATAAGAAAAAAATTTAGGAGGCTCACCCTTCTACCTAGCTGAAGGCAATGGAGAAAGGCAAAGCGCATCCCTTGAAATTTCTAGACATTTCTAAAGTGCACGAAGAAGCAATCAATGATCTCAATAGCAATTTGTCAAAGGGCTAGCAAATGTGATTTCAACACCTAGCCACTAGGTGTTTTGGGATTGGGGATTGGCCCCTAAAAGAATGGCTTAGCATCATGCAATGCTTGGCTAGTTGGGAGGATAACCTCCACTTCATTCAATAGAGCAAGGTACCCAACAAGAGCCTCTTCAATCAAAATGATGCATGTACCATGGAATGTCATCTGCCCATTCCTCCAATGGGAGAAGTCTCCTGCAAATCTGAGTACCATTTGATAGAGCCTAGGTTAGTTTCTCCCTTCTTGTGCATTTTCAATTTGTCCTATCTACTAATGATCGAAGGGCCTTGAATGATCGAAGGGCCTTGAATGATCAAAGGGCCTTGGATCATAGGCCCCTTATTCTCTCTATTCATTCACAAACTATGAAGGGGAAGGGATTAACTACATTTAGATTTGAGCATACATGGTTGCAAAAACCATGGTTAAGAAAATTTGTAGCTGCAGCCCAGGCAAATAGCCTAGATCACAAAGATCCTAGGGAGTTGCTCAAACAAGCACCAAGTCAGGTTATAAGAAACATCAACATACATCCTAAGCAATATAAGTATTCCTTCAAATTTCTAAAAGAGAAAAGCTTACAAAACCTTAGTCGTATTCAGGCAATGTAGAGAGAAGGACATGATCTAATGGAGAAAGAGCTGGCTATTCTTCAAGAGATTCAAACCCTCTCATGAAGAAAAAAATGTACTAGAAGGAGCATTCACAAACATAATGGCTAAAGGACAAGGATAGGAACACCAAGTTTTTCTTTGCAGTAGCAAAAGCCAACAAAAATGCCTAGTAGATTCACAAGTTTCAATTAGGAGAGAGCTTAACCTTAGATCCAAATAAGATTGTTAATGCCATTGACAATTACTCCCCTACCTTTGTCCCAATTCAAAGAGTCCTCACTCCCTAGGAGAACCAAAGATTGTTAGCACCAATATCAAAGTCTGAGCTTGCTAAAGCCATTTTTACTATGAAGGTTCGGACAGCACCTAGTCTTGATGGATGGCCGGTTGAATTCTTTAGAGAGTTCTTTGATGTTCTTAGTGAAAATTTAACAAATGCATTCAACCTTATGCTTCAATGAGGCCAATTTTGAAAGGAGTCAAACTATTCAAAGATTGTTCTCGTCCCAAAGGTTAGAGACCCCATGCAACCTTCAAACTATAAACCAATTGGGGTTTGTAACACACTGCTTAGGATTTTCACAAAGGTGTTCATTCATCACCTAGATCCACTAATGTGAACCCTAGTTGACCAATAGCATGCTAGTTTTGTTAAGGGAGATTTATCCAAGACCAAATCATCCTCTTTCAAGAGCTTTTACATTCAACAAATAAAGCTAAATTCTTGGGCTTGAAGGCGTTGGAGGGCGCCAAATGAAGAGGATCACCTGCATTGTCAATCACTATGCAAATGATACCATCATTACTATTACAACAATTGTCCCAGAGGCAACAACTATCAAATAAGAATTGGATTGTATGGGGAAGAGACTAAACTTGCATATCAAGTGGAGTAAATCCAAGGCATGTTGCATCCAAATAGAAGCCAATATAAGAGGGAGAATCTACAGGCTCCTACGAATTGACAATGGAACTCTACAAGACACTTATCTAGGGATCCGTACTTTTACATGGAAAAGAATTAGTATGTGGATAGGATTTATCTAGAAAATTCAATGTCAAATTGATCACTAGACTACCAAATTTTTAACCAACAGAAGAATTTTCCTCACAACCTGTATTTTAGTAGCTATCACAAGATATGTCACCTCAGTTTGTCAACCCTGAAAGAGGATCATTGATCAAGTAAATAGTCTTGTTCATAACTTCATCTGCTTAGGAGGAAAAGGGGGGTCCCAAGGTTCATCTTATGTGTTAGAAGCGGCAAAGCCAAAAACAACTAGAGGCCTAAGAGTACCACAATTTGCGGATTGCATCATGATGGACCAACATAACCTTGTTAGTCATATGAGTAATAATGAGGCATTGTGAATACAAATAATGAGAAGGAAATACTAACTTTGGAGCACTCTCCCTACAAACTCAATGATATGGAGAAGCCTTTATTTTGACATGAAAACCTAGTTAAACTTCTCACTACATGGTATGCCCAAGTAATTAATGAATCATCGATAGCAAACCGTGCATGGATGGCATGTCATTTGGCAAGGAAGACACCCTGAAAAAGTTAATGTCTTTGCATGTATCATGAAAAGACACTTGGTTCCAACTTGTCATTTCTTAAGTTTGCGCAAAATCACCATCAACACAAGTTATGTGCTATGTAACAACCATTCTCCAAAAACATTGCAACATTTGTTCCTTGAACGACACTACAGCAAACTAGTGTGGCGTGCTAGCAAGATTGATGATCATCATTGCAAAATCACTAGCAATTCCCTGGCAACGCCCATCATCTGGGCTCTTTGGAAGGTGCAAAACATCCTTATTTTCAATTCTATGCCTTTTCCAGTCACCATCATCACCTAGAGATTTTGAAACAAGGCAACAACCGCACGTTTGAACTAGATTACTCACAATTCCAAAAATATGTTGAGCTTTGGATGCTCATTGAGGTGGTTAGATGGGGAGGTTTCCTCCCACTATTGTAGGGCAAAGATAATTTCAAGGCCCCACAATTCTTTAGCCACTAGAGTAATGCAACTCTTTTCTACAAAGTCAGGATCACCCTCACTAAAGAAGCTATTGCAAAGTACTTGGGAGTGCCCAACAAAGGCCAACTTATCCTTCCTTCTATGCAGAGTTTACATGCAGCTGCCCCTTTCTTTGAAGGTCCCATCCCACATACTTCCAATGGGCATGTCCCTCACACTCCGTTACCCTACCTCTAGCAGTAAGTTACAGAACTCAGAGATAAATTCTTCATCCACTCAAGCAATGTTTGGATATGAGGATTGGTACCACCAGCAAAAAGCAAGAACATCTTGGGCCCATCTTGACTTTGAAAATCCTGAAAATGATTCTTAATATTGGCATTCTGATGATTTCTCGATTTTGGCCTTGATTTTCTTTTCACGGAACTGATGTTGGACTTTTTATGATTCACCAACTTGTGGAATTTGTAAACCTATACTAAGACCTTTTCAAGTATGATTTAGATATCTTTCTATAGTTTATTAAGAAGAGGGACTAATAAACGAAAATCTAATTTAAATGTTTTCTTCTAGCTTCAAATTTTTATGATATGATTTTGCTAAATTATCAGTTGTAGATTATTAGAAATCAAATGAATATGATCTAATAAATTTCCCATATCTTGTTTGTTAAGACGGGACAACTACTGTGTTATACAAAATGCCTAATGAGAATAGTTTCATTTTCTTTATGAATGAATGTATAGCAAATTATTATATTAGTAATGGTTAAGGCTTTCTTTAGCTTGGTATGGTAGCAAATGAATTTTATAGCTTTTCTTTAGCATGGTATGGTAATAAATAAATTTTGTATGTTTCCCTTTATGGATTAAAGCTAGAACTAAAAGTGTGGTGCATTTCTAATTTCAGAATAATTTGATTAAATGTTAATGGTGTGGCCTATATTATTTCCAGTTAGAAGAGTTAAACTGAGACAATTATGCATTGTGATTGTTGCTGGAAAAACAAGAAATATCATTATGCCATTGAATAGATCAAATATTATTGATTTACATGTTTCCTATGGCCAACTATTTGGTTGAATAGATTTGTTAATGAAAAACATTAAATAAATTTTATAATTTGAAGAGATCAAAATTTGATTCGTAAATCAGTAAATGCAGATTTGTACATTGTATCAAAGGAATCTTGTATAGATTTTTACAGTTTCTATTCATTTTTCATAACTATTTTTTAGTTCAGAAAATTAACAATGGTTAAGCTAAAATATGAATGTGATGTTTTGTGCCAAATTGGCCATTAATAATTCTACTTACCTTTCATTCTGTTGGAATACCAAAGAATCAGAAATTATGCTTGAGGAGCATTAGAATTTATTCTGGAGTTCTGCTAAAACCTTATGTGTTTGTTGATTACAAAATTAAAATTTATTTATTAGCATAAGCAAACTCAAGGCAACAAAGCTGATATTGTATTTTTACTAGTATTTTTACTAGTAACGAAAGTATATGTGATATTGTATGTACTAAATGTTAGAGGTGTGGATAACTTATTTTCCTATCATTATGCATGATGATTTGTTGAGTATTGTTGGCTGTGGCTGCCTTGTTTTGTTTGTTAAGAGTTTCAATAATTTGATTTATGAATTACTGTTCAAATGATTCCAGTGCTTGCTAGCCAGTTGTTCATTTAAACAAGATTATTAAACCATGAATATTGTATCATTGGTTACAATACAGTGTATAGATAAGGAGATGACTTCTCACCTGCTATACCTGTATTTCAATGTGCAATATGTTTTCCTATAGCTCACTTTCCATATGACTAATTATATTTTGCCATGATAATTTAAAACTGCTAAGATGACTTGGTTTAGTTTATTTGCTTATAAATGAACTAGAAGGCTATAGATATGATCCCAAGTGTAGTTGCTTTGACATTGGTATTGCACTTTGGATGCATTGTGTATATCAAAAGATGTCAATTGTTATATTGGCATTCTTTTCCTACTAGATCCTTGAGCTCCTATTTACATCATATAATTTACTTTTTATGCAAGAATGATTGTTGCCAATGCTAGTCTATACTCTGTTTGAAAAAAAAAATCATCCATATACTTTTCAACTAACATTTTGGGGGCTTTGGGTGTTAGCTCTTGCTTCCTAAGAACGGGGTGTTATACCTACAACCTCTCATGCAACGTTCTAGGCCATACTCTTTTGACATCAATGGTCAACTCAAGGGGTTTTCCTCCCTTCAATGAGGCCTTAGGTAAGGTGATCCCCTCTCCTCTTATCTTTTCATTTTGGCCATGGATTCTATGAATGCTTATTGCAGGTCTAAAGGTGTGAGGGGATTCCAAGTAAAAAGGATCATGTGCATCATCAACCACTATGCAAATGATACAACTGTCACAACAAAGGCCACAGTTCTACAAGCTAAAGCTATTAAATGGGCCCTTTCATCACATGGGTAAAAAGTTAGGGCTCAACATCAACTGAGAGAAATCCATAGCATATTTTGTTTAGATTGAAGGTCTAATGAAGGGAAGAATCTGCAACGCCCTAGGGATTGGACATGACAACCCTGAAGATTCCTACCTCAGAATCCCTATTTATTCATGGAGATGCAATGCAACCTAGTTAAATTTCATCAAAAAGATCCAAAGTCGTATACAACATTGGACTTCAAGATTTCTAACCAATAAAGGGAAGGTCCTCTTAACCTTTTTTTGTTCTTTTTGTCATTTATTATTACATCACTTCAATTAGGTATCCACCTCAACAGGTAATCAATAAAGTCAACCAAATCATTACGAACTTCATTTGGTCTGCTGGGAAGGGGCCTCAAAACTTCATCTAGTGTGCTAAGAGAAAGTCACATAACCCAGGAACATGGGGGGACCAGGGGTCCCAACCTTTGAAGATTGTATCCTACTCAGCCATCATAATTTAATCAAGTGAATCAATGATGAAGATGATATGCTCTGGATCTACATTGTTAGGCAAAAGTACATGCCTTAAGTGTCAAATCCAAGTGACTTTGTAGTCTGGTAGGGCATACGTGCATAGTGCCATCTCATTGAGTAATTCTCCCCACCCACATAGGCTACCCCCACACAGATTATGCAAGCAAAGTACAGACATGCGCATAGTTGCCACATCATTTAAAGAGGCAGAGTACCAAAGAAAATTAAAGTGTTCCTTTGGCTTCTACAACACCATGTGGTTCCTACCAAGGCTTTCCTTTGACACCACGACCTTGATAGTAATGACCACTACCCTATGTACCAAAGTGACACAATCAAGACTCAACCACACCTCTTTTTCCTTTGCCCACACAGCATGCAAGTCTAGCATGCCAATGGACTCAATCCTCTTACACCCCTTACTGAAGATTCCCCTACAGCCATTCTAGTGTGGTCTATTTGGAAAACCAAAAACACTTATCTTTAGAAATGTCCCAATTCCCCCTAACTTTTTAATTGTTGGCTTAGCCCAGAACTTGTGGAAGGAGGAAGTAATGGGAGTAACACCAAATTTTGACCCTAAATGTGAACAATTTCAAGACAATGAGTTGTGGAGGCTTGTTGTTTTGATAGGTTTGGGGGAACCTTTTCCGATGATAAAGGATGACCTAGACCTACAAGACACAATTCTTTAAGAGATGGCATGACACAAAAATAACAATCAAAGGAGTTCACATCCAATTAACAAAAGAAGCCATTGCAAATTTTCTTTCTATCCCAAATGATGGTGAGGCCATTCTTCCCTCCAATTGTGGCATTCAGGACACAAAGCCTTTCTTCTAGGGACAAGTGTCATGCACCTCTAGTGCCCAAGTCCCTAAATCTCACCTCTCATCCCTTTGGCAAGCAATGGCTCAACTTGTTCACCACTTCTTCATTCATTTGGGTACTGTTTGAAAGTTGCAAAGGGTCCATTTTGGGTTTCTCTGGTGCCTACAACTAGGAAGGTGGGTGAACCTTCCTAATTCTTCCTTGCCACTCTCAAATGGATGAGGAGTGGTAAACATTCTAGCATCATCCTTGCCCTTTGGAAGGCCACGCATGGCTCACAAGCCTAAGTTAGGCTAGAACCTTCTACCAATTGTAGGTTTTTAAGATGCTACAGTAGACATTTTTCTATGCCTGACAATGCCACTTCTTGTTCCTGCCCTACCATCGACTCTAGAATGGCTGCCACCACTACAGACTTTTTCCTCAAAAAGATGAGGTTGCTACCCACCCTAAGGGTGTATCTCCTAAACTAGCCCTAATGTCACTAAATGTGTCATGCATCAAATGAGAACTCAAAGAGGATATGCAGGGGGTTCTAAAACATCGCCTGAAAGCAATGGAGGACAAAATTAGAAGGGAGATGGAGGCCAAATTTGTTGTAGACCTAGGCCAAGCAACATAAGACATGAAGCTCCACCTCAAGTGGGAGGCACAAAGGAGAAGGGAGATTGAGATAGAGGAGGCCCAAAGGTAGTGCTAGGAGGAGGAACAAAGGCAATAGAAAGAGGAGCAAGAGGTCAGGAGAAAATAGTTAGTGGAGGAGACAACCATTAGAACCAGGCTAGAGAAAGAGCTCAAGTAGCAAATAGAGAAGACCTTCAACGGGAGGTAGAGGAGGAGCAAATTAGAGAACAAGAAGAAGCCCAGCAACATGAGAAAGACCACAAGGAACAAGATGAGATGTGAGTGCAATACAACAAGAGCCATGAATCCAATGCTAGGCACTAGTTCCAAGCAGGGAACTATCAATATGTTGTTATGGACATTAATAAAGAGATGCCATGGGATGACCTACACATATATCAAGAGAATGTCCTCTGTGGTCAATCTTAACAAGATAAGGCAAGGCCCTTGGATCTAGAGTCATGAATCAATTGCAGGAGCAGTACAAGGCCTTTCAAAAGGCAGTGTGTTTCCTCTCATCTCAGAAGGAACAGAACATTGTTGATTTTGTGCATAGGCAGGAAAACGCACGTTCCACCTGCAAATCCCTCCCCTTTGAAGTATGACATGTCACTTTTATTGCTTTGTCCATGGGATTTGTATGACAATTTCTGGTTTTGTGGGGCATCATGGTTATTAAGTAGGATTTGGGTTGTTGTGGGACCCTTTTTTTGGCTGGGCAGTTTGTTTGTCATGTTGGTCACAGAGGTTATCTCTCGCCCTAGTTGTTTGCTTGTAGATTTTTTGTAATATAATATAGCCCAACATTTTCTCCCAAAAAAAAAACAATTTAAAAGTTAAAACAGATGAAAAATGTTACTCTTTATTTTTCCTTACATGAGTACGCATTGACAATCATAAAGGGAAAGCAATATCTACCCTGAAAACAGAACTGCCAAATACAGAAAGCACAAAATTCATGGTTCAAAATAGTTCATTACTACAGTAATAAATTCTTTTAGATATATTTTTTATACATCTCAAGAGAGACTTACTGTCTACCCAACTCAGTTATTGAGAGATTAAGTTGATTCACACGTTCCAGTTTCTCTGCAAATATTGTGGAAAATTTTCACTTAATTCTGACTTACAGTACCTTGATAACTAAAAAAATTTGGATGTAATTATTTTTTTCACCTTTGCAAAGATGGATGCCACCCTTTTCAAAGTCATAACGCAATGCCTGACAAGCTCTTTCAGATTCATCTGTTTTCAACAAGCCACTTTTTTCTGCTTTGATGACCGCATTGTATAACACATGATTGGTGTTTAGGTACTTTGCAAGGTTGAAGTAAAGCAACTATCAGTATACACATGCTCCATACCATGTCCGTAACAATTTCTTAAAAATAAAAATAACAAATCAAGGGATATCTCTAGTTTCATCATTAAACATTCAAATTGTGTGACCCAACGTACAAAAAAAAAAAAGAAACAATGGAAGAAAAGTAATGCAAAATCCTATCATCTGTCATTCTGTTGTTTCCTGGGTGTCCAGTTCACAAATATATCAATTTTCAAAACAAAATATCAGAGCCTTTTTGACATCTATGTGGATGGATGAAAACTATATAATTGCTTGTGATAAATAAAAAAAAAATTAGATTATTTTAAAAGCTTAGGCACTACAACATCAATATTATATTATTGTCTATGTTATAACAATACTTTGCTGAGTAATTTGAATTACCGTTGGTAGAAAAGTTGGGGCCTTACAATATTCAATTGGTTAATGTTCCACATAAAAATAAGAGACATCTTATTTTCTGTCTCTGTCAATTTCCACAAAGAATATGCCTTGTTGCACTGCAATCTTTTTATATCAAATATTCTACCAGGTTGATCCTTGAAATCACTAAGCCAAGACATTACTGGTTTCCTACAATAGTACCATCACAATTTCTATAGTAAACACAACAATCTTGTTTGCTGCTTCAATAATATTAATTAGAAGTGAAGGAGTCAAAGAAGGACGACTGCTTCAGGACATATAATGACCTTTCTCACGAAAGAAAAAATTCATCCTTCCCTACACCCATGAAACATTCTACATATTTCATGGGTATCTCCTCCAAGTCACCATGCAATACAGTCCCTTTTAAATCAAAGTTGTTCACTTTGTCCACCCATTTTCAGCTTATTGGCTTTCAACCTTTGGGCAGTTTCAGCAACTCTCAAATACCATTCCTGTTAAGAGCTTTTATCTCCTTATTCATAGCAGACTTCCAGTTGTTACCATTTCTACTTTCAATCCATGATTAAAAAGTCAGCAATTTTTTGCCACTTTAAGAAAAAATTGCCGACTTTTTAATTATGAGTGCCAACTTTTAAAAAAAAAACTAGCAAAAAAATGATGACTTTTTCAAAAAAGTCTATTAAACATAATAAAATATTTATAATTTATTTCAGTTAAAAAATAAATTCGGAATTCTTCAATGTTAATTAATATTTAAAATTTAATAGAAATTAATTAACACATTTCCTCTTCTACTCGTAACCCTCAAAGAACTTATATGGTACAAATTAATGATTAGGATGATTTTTAAATTGATCTTGTAGAATATGATGACTCTAACAATGAGAGTAATAGTGATGATGATTACATTTCTAATGAAGATGTAAATGACATGGCTAAAAGGAGCTGTTGCATCTTCTGATGTAAATTTAGAAAAGGAGCCTTTGATAACCATAAATGAATATTTAGAAATAGAGCAAAATGTAGAAGCATTTGGGGCTATTAGAGTGGATACTAAAGAAACAATTTAGAAAGCTTAATTTTATTGAAGGAAAGAAAGATGGAGCTACACCAAACATACCAATGGACACATCTAATTCATAGATACTTCGTTGCCTTATTTTCAATATATTTTAAAGTGATGATTCATGGTTACTTTGTTGCCCTTCTTGCAGAAGTAACTTACATAGTAAACTACGAGCAACTCGTGAGGTTCTATATGCAATGCTAGTAACACATACTACAAACAGGTAATGTCTATTCACCATTGCAGTAGTATGCCCCTGTAGCTCTATCCTCGATCATACGATCCATTCAATCAATGAACAAGGGAGTAACACATCCATCCAGTCACATTTCGTACTCCAATGCATTATCATGTGTACCTCTAACTGGAGCTCACAAATTCCACAAAAGGGGGGGTTGGTTCCAAATCAAGAGTCTTACCACTACATTAGAACATTTTACAATTAGACCTTAATGTAACATATTTTATCTTTTTAAGACTTTGTTGGATTATGATTTTGTAAACAAATGAACTTTAATAGTATTTAAATTTATGCTAATATAGTTTGCAAATTTCTATATTGATTACGCCTTTTGTTAATATGTTTTTTAGTTTCTGTCTTTAATTGTATTGTATTGTCTATGTGTATTATGCATATTCATATGATGTGCAATATGAAACCTCTAAAATATTGTATTTTTAAACAGGCTGACTTTCTTCACCTACTTTTTAAATTTTCTGACTTTTTCAGAAAGCCAAAAAATTTGTTGTTTTGCCGCTTTTTAATCACTGCTTTCAATTACATCCTGGAAAGTAGAATATGTTACAAACAAAAGAAAATTCCAAATTATCATACCTGGGGGTGCCTTTGTAACTCTTTCTAGTATTAAAACAAAATGTTTTTCTTATTACAAAGCATGGGTACAGGGTTTAAAACATTCACTGTTGAAAACTCAAGGTTTTGCATCTCCAACAAATTCATTTCAAAATTATTCAGTGGCCATTTGATATTTCAGAAAGCATCCAATTATTTTAGAGTTTGTACAGAAGAAAATAGAGAGTACTACACAATATTACTTACAACAGTATAGCAAAACATTTGAAAACTTCTATACTACCCTTCAATATAATTATTATTAGCTTGAATGTCAGACCATTCACTTACGTGTAAGTATTCATAGATCTTCATTGAAGCAATTTTTGACTCTTCAACAAAATCCCTGTTAATTAATTAAGCACAAATTATCTGTCCACACAAAAAGCAAAAGGCAATGATACAAAGACAAACATATATCTTTACAACGCTGAATAAACCTGCCTGTCAGGGTGTGTGTTTCTACAAAACTCTGCAGAATCTACGACCATACATATCTGTCTCAAAATGTTGAAATAAAAATAATTAGACTAAGCTTAGACTCTGAAAATTCTAATAAAACAAAAACAACAATATTATACTAAAAATAGGTAATTAATTTTTGTTCATATCAAGATTTTGATTATCAAAAAATAAATATGCTCTAAAACTCACCGTGTTGGAAATGTCATCCATAGCTTTTATAGTTTCTGAAGATGAAGGCATCATTTCAATGTGAGCAATCAACCCCTCTGATCTGAAAGAAATAAAATTAGAATAAAATAAAGCATGTTAGTTTTCCTAAAGTTGGAGAGTGAATTATCACATTTACAGCATTTTCACATGTTAAGATCAAAATGCACAATGCTGCATCTACAGGAACGTCAAGACAATAATTTCATACAATTTGTTGAATATCATGCAAGCAACATTCTTCAGACCAGCATGTTATGAAATTTCAAACTGACATACAAAAGGTTAACATATTTTTGGAGTTAAAGTAAATTTTAGGGTTACTTGCACAGTAAGGCTTGGCATCATCAAACTTGAGGAATTTTGAGTTAGGTAAAGAGGTCCCGTGGGTTACACTCTGCAAGCAAAAGTACGGGGGAGGCTTACCAAATGTTTCATACTTCTAGAAGCAAACACAAGCATGGAGATGAAGACTAGAGAACCTGTATAAATAAACACTGGACAGAGGGATTTTCCACTCTAGACTTGTTGGTAGCATGGGGAGAAGCTGTCACAAAATAGCCAAAATTTTACCATTTGGAAATCACTTTATTTGTTCTTTTATCTGGATACAAGTGACGCATTGTGCCTCTATAACAAACACTCATTTTCATAAGTGTTATATAGCTACAAAATCATGTGTTCTACCTTGTGCCAGTATGTTATGAAAGTCCACCACATATATACAAGCGTTCTTATGAACATGGATAACTGCAATTTTGAAATACGAAGGCAATGGTTCCTGGAAACACAATTAGGCCCATCCTTCAAAAACTACCTCCTAAATGCTTAGGTAAGGTTTTTGCTTATTTCAGGTTCACTTAATGTTGATGAAGCCATATAACCCATTCATAAGCATTCCCATAGAAAATGTCCTTCATGCCTGTTCGTTTAATAGCTCTTCTTGCCTCTTGGTTTAATAGGCATCACTCTGTCTTGTTTATCCACAATTGCCAAAATCCCCTTCCAGAGTTCTCTTACCTTAGTTCTTCCCTTTCAGCCTACTAGAAAATCTTAGCATCCTTGCCCTCCTCCCTCCACTCCCTCTCTTCCCATCACTAACATTCTTTCTCCTCCTCCTTCATTTCAATCTAACATTATATTTCGTACTCTTTCGAAGTGACAGAGACAGGCACCAATGTGAGACGATAAGCTAAAGAAAACTAAAAAGAACTATGGGTGTTTTCCAACACTCACCCAAAGATTCCTTATAAGGGTGTGGAGATTTTATTATAAGGAAGTCATTGTGGCCTACTTAGTGAGCATAGAATTACTAGTGGTAAGGGGCTACCCAACAGTTCTAGTATATCAAACAAGAAGGGCTTCATAAATTTGTAGTGTGTACAGTATGCCCTTGCCAGCTCATTTGTGCCTCCTTACACATTAATAATGATTACATCATCTATACAACGACCACACCAAGCATTACTACTGTCTCTTGGCAAGCTCGCATTTCATTTCTAACTGGGACACATTTAGAGTCGTAAGGAATTCATGTTGGAAGTATTATGGGAAATTCCAAGATAAAGAATATGTATGCTCTGGTAATGTAGCTTGAACACAGCCTTGTTATAAAAAAAACACGGTGACCTCTAACAATGGTGGGGATTATGTTATGTGATCAAGAAAGAGTTACAGGATTCCTAATCATACGGACATCATGGTTCTACACATTTGCAAAAAACCTCAAGGATTCCTAACCATAGGAACAGCATGGCTCTGAACATTTAGCAAGTCAAGTGAAGGATGAAAGGGCCATCGTATTGTCTGTTATAGTAGGATAAGGAAATGACTTCATTCTGATTGCAACAATAACATGAGATTAATGCAATGGCATAATCCATCTGGAACACTCCCAAAATGTAGCAGTTCGTACTACTAAAATTTCAATAGATAACTATGTAATAATCTAACCCCTTGTCAATTCATAGAAAATGACATATTAACATTTAGTCCTATTTATTGATTTGCAACCACCTACATGACACTTTGTGTTACTTAATTTAACTATAGTCCCGCGTTCATTAATAGATGACAAGTTCAGGCTATATTTACAAGTTACAAGTAACAGAGACTAATACCTATGTTGTATGCCTGGCGATTGTTCCTTCAGTTACCTTAAACACCCCTTAATAAAACATGGATATTAATTAATTCTTGTGACATTAAATAATATACAAAGCAAGGACCATAAACACAACAATTTGAATAACACCACTACTTCTTTGGTCTTTTCTTCTATCAATGAAACTGTGAGCTCTTGTCTACACACCTGAACGCAGCTATAAGTATTCCTTGATATAAGGAAAAATCAAAAGAAGGATACCAAATAATAATTGCATCCAAAACATCATTTTACATTTTGCTTCCTTTATCTTGTGTAAAATGTAAGAACGGATAATGGTATTGCAGCTCAGCTGGTAACTTGTAAACTAATAAGTTGCAGCCATAATTCCTTGTTGCAAGATTGAGGGTACATACTCAACTATTAAGATTTTACATCCTACATCGTCAACTTAAGCTTTTGGATAAAACCATTGTTTCACAGAGGGTGCCCAAAACTTACTCCCAATTGTTTGGGAACCAAAATTACCCAATCACATGAATCCAAACGCTTGTCAGAAGTAATAACTGCATTGCTAAGATAACAATGAGAAAATAATTTTGAATTTTACAAATAAGTCCCAAGACACCTAAGCTAAGGCTAGCTATTCCATTTCAAAAATAGACATGCGTATGCTTTTCCGCCTCTTCACTTCCACCCTTACTTTACCACCTTCCCAACACAACACATGACAAACATAACATAATACAAAATGACCTTCAGAGTTTGTGACAACGCAGCAACTTTATAATAACCCCAAAAAAAAGTAGGTTTAGCCAGACCGACACAAAAAAGGACGATACTCAGTAACCAAGTGAAGGTAAACGGATGAAGGGGCATACTTTTCAATTGCATCCTGAACAAATTTTCTGAAGCCTTTGGGAGTATTGAGGATATGAAATCCATACAGGCCTGTCCTGCGAGTGCTCCTCAGTGTATGATTAACCTCTACGTTTCTGTACGCATATTCAGACAACGTTTGGGATTCCTCACTTCCATGTGAGAACTGTCTCCTCGAATGTCTTTCAAGTTTTAAAATAATCCGTGGCTTGCGAAGCATCTTCTTCAACATGAGTTGGCTCATTCTTTCCAGCTTTTCTTTAGTCTCAAAACACCAGTGCCCAGTGCCCTATCACTGCAACCAAATCCAGCACAAAAACGATTATAGTGGTCGTCAAACGGACTACTTTTAGACTCTTTTTTATAGAATTTTTTTTAGAACCTATGAAATAGGGTTAGTAAGCCAATGCTTTTACCATCCAGAATAATCTTAATGAAATAATTTGTGATGGTCGAATTTGGTAACTTCTGATTTTGCATACAAGTGTTTGAAGTTTTGTTGATGTACATGATCCTTCAAGCACAACTGCTTTTTTGCCATTCTACAAATTGTCTTGTAATTTATATGAATCTATTACTCAAGAAATTTTTTGAATGTATGTTTTGATGCAAATTTTAGGTTATTTACCTTGTTTCTCATGTTTTTTGAGTTATTTAAATCTAGTTTGGAAAAATCAAGGTTTGGATACTATCCATGCTCATTATTTGTCAAACTCATATTTGCTAGTAAATTTAGCTCATTCAATAATGATTTCCAAGACCCTTGATATTGGTGTTTTTAATCATCATGCTTTACTGATTATTCAAAAGTGGACACTCTCTTTTAATCTAGCATCTTCTAAATTTCAAGGGGCTTCTTGTTTTGTTGAATTGTTGATCTTCCATTAATTTTTAAAAAGGATAAAAAGGATATTGTTTCTAGAATTAAGCCAATTAAACATCCTAAAACCCTATCAACTAGTGGTTTTTGTAGAATTTGATATATGATTGAAGTGGATCTTGATATTCTTAAGCAAGAAATTCTTCTACGTGTTTGTAGAATTGATTATGCATAGAAGATTATTTATTACAATCTTCCAAGGTTATGTCATGGAATTGATTATGCATAGAAGATTATTTATTACAAATCTTATGATAACTTATTTTACTATATTTTAACAGTTAACCCACCTCTTTCTTTTACTGCTATTCAATACAATGTATCTTTGAAAAAGGTTCCAATCAAATCAATTTCAAAAAAAAATTCAACAACTTGGGAGAAAAAAATATATGTTCCTAAGGTCTCATAAAAACCTATTATTATTTTAGATGGTTTTCAAATGGTTCTTCATAATAAAAAAATATCGAAAAAGCCTATCTATTGGCAAATATATGCCAAATTTTTAAAATGGTTAGCATGTTCAAGATATTTTAATTACTAATAATTCATTTATAACTATTAGTCAATATATGAAGATAATGTTTTTTTTCTTTCTTTTTTTTGGATAATGTTAATAGGGTAGGGGCTTCCTTCCCCTTCCTCTAATGTTAATCTTTTCATGGAATGTTCAAGTCTTACTAATAGACTTTGAACAAAAGTTGATAGTGCTTTTCTTCGCATATGACATTTAGTTCCTAATTTCATTTTTATTTAAGAGATCAAAATTTTCAATTCAGATATAATCATGGCTAGTAACAGTATTATTCATGATTCTACAGTTTTACTCACTAATCATAATATTATTCAAGGTGGTGCACCTCTTATTATCAATTATTTTTTATCTAAAAAAAATTTCTCTCATGGTAGAGATAGATCTACAGTCTAGCTAATTCTTCAAGATGCTTCAAGTTGGTGTGGGAACACCTCTTCCAATCCTTTTGTTCTCTTACTCACATGTATGTTTTTACAAGTTTCAAGCTCTATGGAGACATTTTAGAGGCCATGGAGTCATCTTGCTAGAGATTTGGACTCTTAGAAAAGATGTTTTGGAAGACAGGAAACATTTGGACTAAGTTGAGAGCTTACAGAACACATCTTGGGATTTTTGACAGACGTCTCTGTTGGCAACCATTTGGGATGCAATCGCCAACAAGTGCCTAGAACAGGGCTTAGGTGCTCATTGGTCTCTGGCAACACCAAGGCCCAGATACCTCGAAATAAACTTAGTAGTTAAACGTGAGTATGTGTTTGTTGTTGTGAATGTTGAAATGGTTGGGTTGCATATAAAACTATAATCGGTTATCATAAAAGAGATTCAGCCAACTTTGTACAATACTGTGAATTGCTGAAGATTCCTATTTTGTTCAATCACTTAGTCTATATGGTCCTTATAATACCTACATGTAACAAATAAAATTTTGCAAAACCATTTGAGCAGAACTCTACCAATCTACTCCTAATTTTCCCCAGAGAGAGAAAGTACCACAAGAAAACTAGAATATAGAGCAAGATTCAATGAAAAGAGAAAGAAAAGAAAGTAGATTTGTGTGAAAATCTCAAATATTTAAGCAAGGTAAATTAATACAAGAAAACACTTCATAATAAAGTTATCCCTAATTCAATATCTATGAATTGTTCAAATTTTCTAGGCTCAAACAAGTAATTTCTTAAAGAAAATTCTACTATACTACCAAAAATTGCTACGTAAACTACCATCTATGAATCTCTATTTTGGCTAGACAATAGCTGTCAATGATTGCATACAACGGAGCTTTCAAAGATTTGACAATTTCTGATTGAAATACCAAGGGGATATACTTTAAAAATCAATAAGCTATTTTAGTCCTATCAAAATACCAAAGATTTTTTTGAAGCTTCTAGACTATTGAATTGCTCAATTGGCTTGTCTATAGCAGAGGCTCTCTTACAACAATCCTAATAGTAGCCTTAAACATTGCATAATAATAAACTTCTCTATTTAATTGCTCTTGAGGCTTTCCAACATGAACTCTTCTATGACAAATCTTAATAGAAGTCTACTATCATGGAACAAAGAACTATAAAAGCAATCTAAAAATTGCAAATTTAAATGTCAAGCATGATACTACCTAAACCACTAGCTAAGCAATTAAAACAAAATAGGAAAGAATGAAATTACATGATTAAAACAAAGCAGCTGAAATGATGTCTTTAACAAGCCATCTTACAAGCAATCTTCAAATTCTCCTCTCCTCTCTGCCCCTACCCTAGAACACTTTTAATTCTACCTTTAAAGCCTTTTTATAGTGCTTCAAGGTAATTACATTCGTCATAACAAGTTAAGGTGCGTTACAAATATCTAAGGCATTTACTCATAACTCCTTGGGAAGTTATAACTTCTATAACAAGTTATGAGAAAATTAAGCCAAAATTGCATGTGTCTCCTTAGTGATGGAAAAAGTAAAATAAACTACAAATATCTTGAAAGTGTTGGTTAAACCAATAGAGGAAGTTACAACTTCCCTAAAAGGAATAATAGCCAAATGTCATAAATTTCTCTCCTCCGTTGTGTGTGTGTGTTTTTTTTAATAAAATCACACTTTCCCAATTCATTAAATTTAAATTATCTAAGCTCATACTATAATCTTATGTTCATGTTATTTCTTTCCCTTGAGCATTAGGAAATAAAACTGCTTCTTTCTTTTCCTTTTAAATTCATTCATGATTAATATAACAAAGGTTTAATGCTTTACAGCGTGGCCCTCATCTTTCGCTTTTAACACCATTGATTTTGATGGAATTTTGAAGCAACAGTTTCAAATGGAACTTGATTGATGCAACAACTATACCTGTGGAAGATTTGCCTTGTAGCAAAGCTCAAATCTTGATGTGTCAATCATTGAGGCCATGATTACCAGAGTAAAGTGTACACACAGTCTTCCAATTGCTACCATCCTTAACTCTATTGAAACCCTTGAAACATTGCAACGCCTCCTAGCCCTAAGATTCAAGACATTTCTACACCTATGCTACCTGCACCTCTACCTAAGCCTGAGCCTAAGTGGTTGTTGTGCTCATCATCCTATCTTGCCACTACGGTTTTCCATTCTTTGTCTTCTGCATCTACTTCTACATGATTTTAGGAAAAATGCCTCAAAAGTTTCTAAGGCAGCAAAAGGCATTTTCTCAAATGGATCAAAGCCTATGCACAATTGGTGGCTTTGTCAAATAAACCAAGAAATGAAATGTTAAACTGAAACCATTTGCAGGTGTTGGTGACTAAAAATGATGTGAGGGGCAACCAAGCCAATTCGAGAAAACATGATACATTCATCATGTGGGGCACCAATTTTTATGTTTTTATTTGCTTATATATGCTAGTAAATGGGTTTATCAATGATGATGAATCATGATTTAGTAGGCTTCGATATCAAACCCCCAATATCAAACCCATGATATCGAGTACGTGATATTGCGACCTAAGAAGCGATATCGGATATACGATATCATGACTCCTATACGGGCCTATAAATACACATGTAGGCACAAGGAGTCAAGGCGTTAGTTTTTCAGTTAGTTTTCAGTCAGTAGATAGAAGTTAGTTCATTTTTAATTCTTCTCAACCCTTTCCCCTAGTGCATGCCCACAGTGTGATGACTGTAATCATACGGAACCTTTATTCAAGTGTGACGTACTTGGACATGCACATGATCGAAAATAAAAATTGAGATTACTTCATCATTGCAGCATTCACTTGGTTTGATTATGTAATTGTTATTTTTATTTATTGCTTTGGTAGTTAATATATCTTCACCCTAAACTCCTTAAACGTGGAATGAGTTGACTTAATCATGAGCATTCAAGCGTAACTACTTGGTATCCTAGTAGCGTACCTAGGCCATGCACTTGGTAATCCTAGTGGTAGCTGTGCACAAGGTCCAAGATGTGTATGGATGATTAAGGGATGGATGCTCATCACACCTAGGCTAGCTTAGACTCTCTTCACCCTTTTCCTCCTAGCTTAATTAAATTTATTTTCCATTGCCTCTAGGAGTAGCCCTAGGTTAGAAACCACATCATACACCTCACTTTGGACTAAACCATACATGACAAAGCATATACCAGTCCAAGTGGGAAGACAGCGGACTATGATCAACGAGCAACTATCTAGATAACACAACTAGCCTGTATGCGAAGTTCGATTGGATCATGCGTGAAATGCTCGTATTCATATGGTTGAGTGTAGGGGTACCTCGCCACTCATCAACTAATATCAATTATAGCGTTTCTACCATTTTTCATGGAATTTCCATCATGTTGTTTCATCTTTCACCTTCCTTCTTGCATCACGAATAGTTTTTATTATTTCTTGGTGATCTTTTTATGCAATCTGCCTTTGCCTTCAAAAAAAATGTAGAGGAAACCACTATTTTAATGGTGAACTGTCAATTACATGTGGTAATATATCTTGGCATTTTGCCAAGACCCTTCTCTCAATTTCATGTGCTTTTGGTTTGAAGATGTAGGTTCTGCATAGCAATTAGTAAACTATGTTGCTATACCCCTACAGAATCTAAAACTAAGGATTTTTTATCGTCTCTTATTTGCTGATTTTGTTAACATTATTTAGTCCTAAAACTTTCTAGTTATTTTCCTTGAATAACGAATTTGCAAGCACTGGGTTCTCATCCTATTGCTACTTGATAATTTTTAAATTCCTTCATAATAATCCCAATATGTGACATTTCATGCTCATACTTTTAACAAAATATATTTTTCTATTGGCTTTCCTTTGCTTATATATATATATATTAAAATCTGTGAACTAAATTAAGTATCAAATCAACCAACATTGCTCCATAAAATGGCAAGAAATGTATTAGCAATCTCAAACAAGATGTCTCAAAAGTACATGAGACATCACAAATGTCTATGAGACATCTCATAAAATAATGAGACATCTCTAATTTACCCAAGACGTCTCAACCACAATAGGAGACATCTTGGCTAGGAATGAGGCATCTCCCTAGAATTGCTAATTTTACAGCAAGAAGTCTCAAAAAAGCTAGAGACGACTTGAATGGGTAGAGAAATTTTCAAAATTATTGTTCCAAGTTTGGAAATAGCTAAAAGAAAGTGGAAAAAGATGAAAACAATGTGGGAACTTCAATTTGAGCTTAAAGATGATTTCCTAGGATTTTTATCTTGCTTGGTTAATGAATATAAATTGTGTTTCATGGTTGTTACATCATGAGAGGTCATGAGATGTCATTGAGAGTTGTGAATGAGATATCATGGGATGTCAAGAGAGCATATGTGAAGAGTGCAAGAGTGTGTTGTAGCTTTTGGTCAATTGAGTGGATATTGGCCTAGTGTTGCTTATGTCCTATGAGTGGAGATCTAAGCCCTAGGTTGTGGAAAGGACTCTCTATTAGCTGTGTCTTACCTTGAGAACAACCATTCTATGGTTGTAGAGCCTCATGCTCTGCAACATGATTTAAGTGTGTGAGATTGTTTGGGTGTTTTTTGCATTGTGGAATCCTATTATAATCTTCTTTTTGAATAATTGAAATTAGACAATTTTCTTTTTTTCTAGAAAATTAATTGTCTTTTTATAATATATGGATTTAATGTTGGAAGGTGATTTAATATTGAAGTAAAATCCTTAAAGCTTTGTGTTGATTATTGCTTAGACTTCTTTTTAAGGATTTTGTCAAATTCAAATGGCACATAAGAAGAAATAGGTGTAAGCCTTAAGTAGAGACATGGAGAGCATGAAGTCTACTTTCTAACTAATGATTGCTCGATCGGATGAAATTAGTACAAATATAGATAAAAATATTGATCCTAGTCATATCCAGACATACAAATATGACCAACATTCATTTTTTTTTGAGAGAAAGAATGGTACACGAGTATACAAGTACAAGCGGGGGTGAGACCAGGGGTGGCCCACCCCGAAGGGGAGGG
>MNCI01023457.1:281281-299595 GCA_015680685.1 Gnetum montanum | reverse complement strand
AGGGGCGAGTCGGCAGCTGGCGAAAGGCACATCGAGGCAGCTCCAACTCATGAAGCAGGTCCAAGGTGGCACGATGCTCCTCTGTGTCCATGAAGTTAGCAACCTATTGAAACCCCTGCAGAAGAGCCTCGCACCTACTCCAGTCCACCGAGGAATCCCCCGCATCTGGGTGGAATCTAGCGGACGTGCGCCGGATGTGTCGTATGAGCCCCCCCCAGGAGCTCTCACAGCTAATGCCAAGGATGCTATACGGGTAGTGCCCCCCCCTGAGCCACTGGCGGGTGCTATGTTGATGCACCCGGTCGATTTGCCATTGCCATTGCTCCTCCTCCTCCTGCAAGTGTTCCTGCTCTTCTCGGGCCACCGCCTCCTGGGCCTGTCGGGCCGCCTCCTCCTGACGCAGCTCCTCCTTGATTCGGTCCCGGAGCTCATCCGTGAGCTGGGCTCGCAAGGTCTCCATTACGAGCGTATGCTGCCTGTTCAGCTATTGTGCTTGTTCCTGAAGCTGGGCATCGTGGTCGACGCGCCACTTGGTCAGGGTCTCGATCCACTGACTCTCCGAAGTCTGTCACTCGACCTCCCGAGCCGCAGTGACCGCCTGTTGAAGCTGTGCCTCCCAGTTCGTGGGGGCGCTGGGGGGGTCGGGTGAGGGGGTAGGGTTGCGGTGGGAGTGGCGTCCCCAGGAAAGGTGGAGAGCGGCCCGCCGTCGTTGAGTGGGAGGGGTGGAGGAAGAGGGGGAAGCAGGGGGGATCAGCGAGACGGCCCCCAGTGGGGGCAGAGGATGGGCCCGGCTCCCCCCGCCCCCCTCCACAGGGCCAAAATAAGCCCTGAGCGGCGACTGCACCGCTAAAGGTGGAGGGCCTCGAGGAAGAAACGCGGCAGGTTAACCTGGGTGCCCTCCTTCAAGCACCTCAGGAAAGTGAAATGCAGCCCCTGGATTTTGGACACATTCCCCAACTGCATAAAGAAGCGTTCGACCAAGAAGGCCGCATGAGCCCAGAGGCATGGAAGGGACGTCCGAGGGACCTGACGGCTCTGCATTCTCAGGGAAAACCCCTCGAAAAAGGTCGCAGAGTTATGGAGGCCGCGGGAGGTTGGTAGGATGACCTCCCCAGCGGTCGGGACCCCCAGGTAGTTGGCCAGGGCGGCCTCTGTCAAGTGAATTTCTCAGCCTCGAAAGAAGGTCTGATCGCCGCGCCAGTTAGTAAAGAAAGAGTTGTCAGGAAGGTCAGGGTCCCCGACCAGCCTCTGTAGTACATTCATATTTAGACTTATTGTTGAATCTAGATTAGAAGGTATGACTTCTACTTGATGGAAAAAAGAGTTCCAAGGTTGTTAAAAATAAAATGGTCAATCCATTAGGGATTGGAATATGATGAAATATAGGTTGAGAAGAAAATTTGAATACTGTTTTCAAAGGTAAGAAACTATCATAAAGTTGAAATTCGTAAAGTAAGATGACAAGAATGTCAAAACGTTCTACATTAAATTTTAAAATCTATTCCATCAAGCTAAAGTGAATTAGGAGAAGTATGAACAGGCTTCAATCTTTTAGGAGGTCTTAAAATGGCTTATCGTCAGGAGTTGTCTTTTTATGAGCTATAAAATCTTAATGAGCCTTATGATTTAATACTTGAGGTAGGAAAGAAACTAAGTGGATTCAGAGACAAAAGTAAACAAACATCGAATAGGAAGAATAAACATCGAATAGGAAGAATAAGGGATCTAAGTCCAAATTTGAAGACAAAGATGATAGCCATGATCAGAAGACAAAGAAGGGTGATGAGAAGAGTAAAGCTAAGAAGGACCAAGGCAAAGAAGGCAAGCATCATGGTAGTAACTCATTAAAGATTCAATGCTTCAAGTGTGAAGAATGGGAACACAAGTAATGGAAATGTCCACTTCACAAGGTAACTAAGGGCAAAGATGTGCAAACCATGGAGGTGAAGGAGACATCAAGCCAAGCTATTTAGAGAGGTAATCCTAATGCTCCCATGATTGAAAAAGTTCTTGAAAAAAATTCTTGTGCATTTATGGGAAATGTGAATAGAGGAGACTATCCGAATAGAAAATTGTTATTTTGGATTAAGGCTAGATGTTTACTTAGTGGGGAATGAATTCATGTTTTGATTAATAGGGGAGCCAAAAAAATGTTATTTTTTCAAGCATAATTACTAGATTGGATTTGGTAACTAAACCTCATCCTATATCCTATAAGATGTATTGGTTGTCTATAGATTCCTCTCAATAGGTAAGGGAATAATATACTTTGAAATTTAAAATTGGGAATTTTCATGATGTTGTAAAGTTTGATGTGCTTCCAATATATGGTGCTGATGTAATTCTTGATAGACCTTGGGATTTTGACACTGTGCTTAATTTGATGGAGCAAGAAATATATGGAGAGTAGCTAAATCTGATGGGATTCATGAGTTGATTTCCATAACAACTAAACAAGTGAGACAACAAGGCTTAATGCTTCCTTATTCCTTCTAGGAGAGAGGAGATACATTAAGGAACATGATAAAACATGTTTTGGATTTGTTGTTGTATCAATAGTTACTTTTAACGATTCTGATGTGTAGATTGAACTTTCTACAAGTGTGCTAGGCTTAAAGGAGAAATTTCCCAAGGTATTCAAGGAGGAATTGGATGGACTACCATCAATAAGAAATGTATAACATTAGATTAATTTCATTTCTAATGGTACCATTTCAAATGAGAGAGCCTACCAAATGGCATCAAATCAATGTGTTGAATTGCAAAGGAAAGTAGAGGAGTTACTTGCAAATGGCTTCATGAGGAAATCCATTTCACCTTGTGCAGTTTTGACGATGCTAATGCCAAAGAATAATAGCAATGAATGAAGGATATGCATTAATTCTAGGGTGGTGAATAGGATAACAATGAGGTATAGGTTTCGTATTCCAAGGATTTATCATATCCTTGATATCCTTACTAATGTTGAAATTTTTACCAAAATTGATTTGAAGAGTGGTTACCATCAAATTAGAATTAGGCCCCATGATGAATGGCAAACAACTTTTAAGATATTGAATGAATTATTTGAGTGACTGGTGATGCCATTTGGGCTCATGATTGCACTTGCTACATTCATGAGGTTGATGCATGATGTATTTAAGAACTTAATTAGTAAGTGATATATCATCTTTTCTTGAGGATATTTTGGTATATAGCTCTAATGAGGAAGAGCACCTGAATCACTTACGAATGATGTGTCTTAAATTGAAAGAGGCATAATTGATGATCAATGTGAAGAAAATTCATTTCTTCAAAAGGAAAATTAGATATTTGGGACAAGTGATTTTTAGAAACTAAATTTGGATGAAAGCTATCAAGGTGAAAGCAATCAAAGATTGGCAATCAAAATTAAGGCCAAGTGTAATGATAATGCTTTTAAGATTGATTTACCAAATAATGTCAATATATCTTTTGTGTTTAATGTTTTAGATATTGTACACTATCATTGACTAGTAGATGAGGAGACCATACAGGGTAGCATTAATGAGTTGAAGGGGATCATACAGGGTAGCATCAATCCAAGTCTTCGATGGAGAGGAAGGCAATCATACTCAAGTGAAGGGAAGCTTCTATCACTCAAGGAGTGAAGAAGCATGAGTACTTGATTCATTGGGAGGATCAGTCCATGGATTATGTTTTATGGGTCCATGAGATCAAACTTCATGAGTGAGGGATCACTTCAATCCTTGCTATCTTGTTTACATGAGTTCACTTTTTGAGGGGTTGGAGAGCTAGTGTATCCACATCTCTTTCGATCCCCTTGTTCTCTTCTCTATGTGTGTTTGTTTGTTTGTTTGCTTTTTTTTTTTTTTGCAAGTTTGGGGCTTCATGGAGACATCTTAAAGGTCATGGACTCACCTTCCTTGAGATCTTGACTTTCTGGAGAAACACCTTGGAAGATAAGAGATGTTTGGGCCAAGTTAAGAGCTTGCAAGAGATGTCTTGGGATTTTTGACAAATGTCTCAAATGAGATATCTCAAAAGTGCATGAGATGTCTTAAATTTCTATGAGATGTCTCATAGAATGATGAGACATCTTAGATTTGGTTGAGATGTCTCTAAGTTGGTTAAGACATCTTAACTATAGTAGGAGACATCTTAATTAGGAATGAGACGTCTTCCCATAATTGCCAGTTTTGCAGCAAGATATATTGGAGAGGTTAGAAATGAGTTGAACAGGTAAGGAAACTTTCAAATTGTTGTTCCACGTTTAGAAACAACTAAAAGAAGATGAGAAAAGATGGAAACAATGTGGAAACTTTAAGTTGAGCTTGAGGAAGGTTACCTAGGATGTTTGGCTTACTTGGTTAATAACTATGAATTGTGTCTCATGCTTGTTACACCATGAGAGGTCATGAGATGTCATAGAGAGTTGTGATTGAAATGTCATGAGATGTCAAAAGAGCACATGTGAAGAATGCATGAGCATGTTGTAGCTCTTGGTCAATTGAGTGGGTATTGGCTTGATGTTTCTTATGTCTTGTGAGTGGAGATTTCAACCCTGGGTTATGGGAAGGACTCTCTATTGGTTCTTTCTTATGTTAAGAACAACCATTTTATGGTTGTAAATCCTCATGCTCTATAACATCATTTGATTATGTAAGATTATTTGGATGTTTTGTGGCTTGTGGGACCTTGTTGTAATCTTCTTTTTGAATAATTGAAGAAAGCTAGTTTTCTTGTTTTTTAATAAATTAATTGTCTTTTCATAATATCTGGATTTAGTGTTGGAAGATGATTTAATATTGAATTAAATCTAATCCATGAGTACTTTTGATAATTGAAATACTTATGCACTACTTATATAAATAGAATTATTTTATGTTAGTCTCTTCTCCAAAGTTTACCTTACATTTCTTACCACCATGGAGGTAAGGGAGACATCAAGCCAAGCTCTTTAGAGAAGTAATCCTAATGCTTCAAAAATAGAGGATGGTTTTGAATTAAATTATTGTTCTTTCATGGGGAATGTAAATAGAGGAGATCATCCTGATAGGAAATTGTTGTTTCAAATTACCTCTTATATCACACTTTTGGATTATGTGCATGTCACAGGCCCCTTTTAGGTCCCATTTGGGACTAATGCTTGGCTAGCAACGTTGTAATAATAGACATGGAAAAATTCACTTTATGCCATGTAATCATTTTGAATATTTTCTAAGAAAACCAAGTTTGCATTGAAACAACTACAGTGAGACCTGTGGAAAAATTATGATTTTTTTTTAAATTCCAAAAATTTTGTAGAACTCATCTACACTCTCCTAGCAATCCCCAAGTGGATAGGAAGTTGATAGAAAAAATAAATAAAGTGTGCCAATGCTATTAGTCTTTGGAGGGAAAAAACACGTAAAAATTGAAAAAATCACTATGCATAGATCTATGGAAAAAACCATAAAAAATTAAGTGTAGCTCCAAAAATAGTGATTCAACCTCTGTTACGACTGTTAAACATTGTAGAATAATTCTATGGCCTCAAAAGATAAAGGTTTTATACCGTATCTTTATAAAAAATCACAAAATTTGGTCACTTTTTAGTAAAAAATGCACAAAATAGGGCCAAACAAAAATTCATAATTTTGCATAAAAAGGCCTTAAGGCCAAAATCACAATTTGAATACATCAACACATCTTGAATGCAACATTCAATCCACATAAAACCAAATTTTTTCTAACATGCAGACCTAGGCAATATAAAACGCCTTCATACTTTGGCAAATATTGGTAAAAAATAGTGAGAGAAGGTTACTTGGCAGTCATGCTAGAAGAGCCTTCACCAATGAAGGGTTTTAATAGATGGAAGATGCTCCTCCAGTGTAGGGTTCTTGTTGGTTCCTCCTCTCCTCTTCAACATCTTGCAAAATTAAAGTAGAATTCTCAGCTTGCCTTGGTGATGGGGAATGGCCAAAAATACACTAGTTGTGGACGAAACTAGAGCCAAAAATGTTGGCAAAGTCTTGCTTCTAAGTGCTACTTGTTAAAAAACAAGCTAGGAAAAATAGTATACCTAAAGTTTCAATGTGAAAACCCTCCATATACTTATGTGTTAGTATAGCAACCTTTGCAACCATAGTGCCTATCCAACACTTAGTGAACTCAATGTTCACAAAGGGAAAGTCATAAATATGTTGGGTTTCCTTGGTTTTTTCTCTGAAAAAGTCTTTTAACCTTAGGTGGGCCCTACAAGGCACCTCCCAATTAAACCAAAAAAATCCCAATATAATGAGATTTAGAGTCTTAAACAAAAAAATACACTAAGATTGATGCCCAAGGAAGCATCAAAACATTGGAATGGGTTGCAGGCTTCAATCATGACCAAGATACATGTCCTAGCTACCCATCCTTGACCCATTGTGGTTAGCAAAGCCCCATCCCAAGCTAAAACCCTGGACATTACCTTTGGAGGATTCCAATCGCTAAAAATGGCCTTAAACACCCAAAACAAAGCATTCTAAACATTAGATGCTAACTATAGGCAAAGATACACTAACCAACATATTTATATAAGGGATGGTAATGGAAAACATGAACGAGACCTTCATGTGACCTTTAGATTGCAAAGCCAAACCACAAACCCTAACTAGAGCCTCTAGTAACCCCAAAACCTTGAAAACTCTACCAAAAAGGTGTCAAAATCCACATATTCTCCAAAAGTATCCTGGAATGATCATTAAATATGTTGGCCAACATATTTTTAAGTGGATAGAGCCTAAAATGCACTCATAAGACCTCCAATAGCCTTCAAAAGTGCTAACCCTAGCTCTAACACCTACCTAAAGCCTCTAGTGATCCTGAAACACCAAAATACAAATAAAAAATAGGTCAAAACCAATCAAACCCTAAAAGATATGCTCAGATGAACATTAAATATGCTAGATAGTGCTTAAATCTCAAGAAGAATCAAGAATAGCCCATCAACCAATCCAATTAGCCTCAAAATAACTTACTCTAGTCACAAGACCTATATGGAGCCGATGATAACCATGGAACCTCAAAAACTAAGCTAAGAAGTGGTTAAAATCAGTAAAATCTTCCAAAGATACATTGTCATCGGCACTAAATATAGTGTCTAGCATATTTTTGGGTAGAAATGACCAAATGAAGTATCCAATGACCTCCCAGATTGCTAGTCTTAAGCCTAAACCCTAATCGTAGGCACCAATGACCATGAAAGCCAAAAACCAAATGGATTAATTGCCCAAATTGCCCATAAGCTAGAATTCCACAAAAGATACACTAGCATGAGTACTGAATATGTTGGCTAGTGTATTTTTGACTTTGGTGGCAAGTTTAATAACTTTATGACACTCCTAATTATTTGAAATTTGACTAGAGAAACTTGGAATCCTGAATCTTGAAGCCAACTACAACCTAATTCTAGTTTGGGCATGAAAACTTAAATTTCATCATTTATATTCAGGGGCTAGTGAAAACTATGTTGGCCATCGTATTTTTCAGCTGGAGGTTCCAAACTACACTTTCATTGATCTATTTTGACTTCAAAATGGCTATTTTAGAACCCTAAGACCTTTGCACTACCCTAGGATAGTATTGAAGCTAAAATTTCAAATATAAAGCCTCATGGAACATTTTTTACTATGAAAATATGCTTGCATCAATATTAAATACACTGGCCAACATAATTTTCAACTCTCGGCAACATGCAAGGACTCCAGAGGGTCAAATCAACATAAAATACAAGTTATCCTTCCTCCTAGATCATTGCATTAACATTTCAAGGTATCAGAACATAGAAATTGGCCTAGATGAACCCCAAAAATCAAATTTCATCAAAAGATATGTTGGGGCCTATAATAAATATGTTGGCCAACATATTTATTGCAAAACACCTCATTTTTGCTTCCAAATAGGCTCAAAATGACCTTCTCAAGTTCCCAAACTAGAGCCTTCCACTGTGGACTACTAAGGCCTAAAACTAGCAAAATGTAACCCTGATTGACCAAGATTGATAATGTTTTACCATATGTTACCTACCTTGCTTGGTTTGGTCTTGTTCCACTATGTTTTTTCTTGACTTGACCTTGTTTCACATTATTGTTTATCATTTCCATATCACTTGGTGTCATTTGACTTCATTTCCATCATCTTTACATCATTTGGCCTTGTTAAACCATATTTCTTCATCATTTAGCATTGTTCAAACCTTGGTTGACGTAATTTGACATCGATTAATGTCATTTGACATTAATATGACCATATTTAACCTTGTTTGATATCATTTTATGGGGGTCTGACCATCATTTGGCCTTCATTTGACCATCATTTGGCCCTTATTTCACCTTGTTTACATTAACTTACCATCTTATAGCCTTTGTTGACCATGCTTGAATCTCATTTAACCACTAATGTAATGTGCTTTGACTCATCTATGAATTATTAGAGTATTTTACATTGCTCTAACATTATTTACTCATGTTTATTACATAGGTGCCACTTAATGAACTTATGGTTGATATGTAGGATTGGAGTATGGACACCTAGACATAGCTTAGTTTACCTCTCAACCTAAGTGAACCTCATGGTGATCTAAAATGATTCATTGACCGCAATTACTTAGATCTTGAGCTTGAAATCCTGGTTGACCACATAACCTCTATAGGAAAGCCTCTTGAATGGCCCAAACACCTAGTTAAAACCGTTGACCTTAAGGCTGGCAACATCACAAAAGACTTTCTAGCTAAGGTTGTAGTCACAACGTACAATGGTGAGGAGAAAACACTAAAATTAAGTTTCTCACTTGAATCTCAACAAGCTCAAGACATCATCAAGGTCCTCTAAGACAACATTAAGATCTTTGCCTAGTCATATGAGGATATGCTAGGTCTTGATCAATGCCTAGTTCAACACACTATTATACTTGACCTTAATATTAAGCCAGTTAAGTAAAAGATTTGCAAAATTAGACCAGAGCTAGCCTTGGTAGTTTGTGATCAGATCATGAAACTTTACCAAGTTGGTTTCATTCGAGGTGTCAACTACATGGATTGGGTGTCCAACATAGTGGTAGTCCCTAAGAAAAATGGGAGTATACATATTTGTATTAATTTCTAAGACCTAAATAAGGCAACTATTAAAGAAGATTTATCTTTGCCTAGTATTGACCAACTCATTGATACTATGGTTGGACATGCCTTGTTATCCTTCATGGATGGGATCTCAAGATACAACCAAGTTAGGATTAACCTAGAGCATTAACTTTGCATGACCTTCATGACCTCTTGGGGAACATTTTGTTATACCATGATGCTGTTTGGTCTAAAGAATGTAGGTGCAACCTATCAATGAGCCATGACATACATATTCAATGACTACATGCTAGGGTTACTTAATGATTACGTGGATGACATAGTAGTCAAATCCAAAGTGGTAAATGACCATTCAGATGATCTTGACTTAGTGCATAAAAGATTTCTTAAATACGAACTTAGGCTCAATCCTAAGAAGTGTGTCTTTGATATTAAAACAATAAAGATGCTTGGCATTGTAGTGTATGAAGTAGGGATATGTTTTGATCCTAATAAGGTTAAGGTCGTAACCAACTTGGCAACACCTACTAATCTTAAGGAGCTTTGGGATCATCTTAAGGCTTATGAATAAGATATAATCTATGCAAAAATTGCTTAAGAAGGGTGTTCACTATGAGTGGACTAACTAATGCCAAGAAGCCTTTAATCACATTAAGCATAAGTTGGCTCAACTACCCATGATATATCTACCATGAAAGAATAAATCTTTTTACATCTACCTTGCAATCTTTGACACATCCATTGCCTCTCTACTCTATCAAAAATAAAATGACAAAGTAGAGCTTCCAGTATACTACTTAAGCCATGCATTAATTACCTATGAGACTCAATACACTGAGGTTGAGAAGTATTATCTATCTCTAGTCTTCTCCTTAAAATAGTAGAGACACTACCTCTTTAGGAGTCAACGTCATATGCAAGGAAAACGTATTAATAGCCATCATGACCAATATTTATGAATGTAGATAGATAGCATGATGGAAAGACATAACAACTAAGTTTTACATGCATTACATCTCCCAAGCCTTAACCAAAGGTCAAGTTATAGCTGCACAACTCACAATTTCCCCAATTGAAGACCATGCAACCATAGACCTTGAATTCCCTGATGAGCATGTCAACATTGTCAACAAGGTACTCAAGGACTATGAGGCTATCATGCTCTTTAATAAAGCTCTAATTACCCATGGGGCTAGTGTAACTACCATCTTAACATTGCCTTCTAGTGTAATCCAACCTTTCGCTTACCATTTTCAATTCTCATGTACCAACAATGTGACAGAGTATGAAGGATTAATCTGGGAAATGATGGTAGCTTGTGATTAATGAATCAAATACTTAATGATAAAAGGTGATTCAAAACTTATGGTTAACTAAGTAATTAAGGTTTATGCATGTAAAGACAAACATTTATAACCTTACTGTGACCTAGTTAAGAAATTAATACGATAATTTACAGACATTGGTATTCAACATATACCTGGAACCAAGAATGCATTAGCTAATTAGCTAATGACATTGCAACCTTGGCCCTAAGTGTAACATCATATGTGTTTAGCACTTAGCTTTCTTAACCATGAATTATGTTATCCCCATTACGTAGAACACTAAAGACATCTTTGTACCCACTATCGATACCATCAGTTAAAAGGAGTGGTATGACGATATCAAATTTTTCCTAATGCATGGTGAATCTCCACAAAACTTGACTACTTCTAGAAAGGATGTTGTATGTAAAATATCAAAACAATATGTCATTATACATGATAACACACTATGTTAAACGTCTTATGAGGGCATACTGTTAGTATGCTTAGGCAAAACCAAAGCTCGAATAGTCCTTGAGAAAGTTCACAAAGGTGTATGTCAAGGACATATAGGACCTAGAGCCATGGCTACAAAGATCAAACCATTAGGATATTATTGGCCTTATATGAAAAGTGACTACCTATAGAAGAACTTGTGATACTTGTTAATGGCACAATAACTTGATACATGTGGTAGCTACTGAGTTACACACTACTTAGATAACTTGGTCATTTCAATAGTGGGAACTTAACATTATTGGAGCTATAATGCCTAAGTCTTTCATAAGGCATACCTTTATTATCACTGTAACTGAATATTTTAGAAAGTGGGTTGAAGCTATTCCCCTAAGGAAAACAACATCCCAACAAGCCTATAAATTCATACTAGATAACATAGTAGCTTGTTTTGGCATACCTCTAACCATAGTCACAGATAATGGACCACATTTTACTAGTCAAGAAATGTAAGCCTTTTGTCGAGAACTAAGCATTAAACATTTCTTTTTGTCATTGTACCATCCCCAAGCTAATGGATAAGTTAAAGATAGCAATAAGTTTATCACAAACTTTCTCAACAAGATGCTAAACAATAGCAAATGCAAGTGGCATGAGTAGCTTATCCATGCACTTTGGGCCTATAGGACTATCTTTTGAACTACAACTGGTGTCACTCCATATAGCTTTGTTTATTGATCTAAAGCTCTTTTGCCTCTTGAATTGTAGGTTCCATCACTTAGAGTGGCTCTATTTGGCTTCATCAATGATGAGCAGAACAAGGAGCTATGTACTATCGATCTAGATTCAATGGAGGAGTAGCGAATACAAATTCTTGCTCACATCAAATGATATGAAGAAAGGTAGAAGTAACATCATCATCATAGCCTAAACAAGCAAAAGATTAAGGAAGGAGACTTGGTCCTCAAGGTTGTTCATGAACATGTGGACATGTTTTCAGCCAATTGGGAGGGGTCTTTCATGGTCACCAAAGCCTATGGCAACGGAGCATTTCGATTGGTAGACATTGATGGGAATGAATTGGCTTATCCTATTTCAAGCCTTATTACATCTAATGTGATTTTCTTTACAGGTGTGAATTAGCAATTAATATCAATGGCCTTTACAACCTACAACAAGCAAGCCCTTATAATCTCCATATATATATATATATCTATGTTTGACACAACAAATGAACTACGAACTTTGTAAAAGCTATGACACATGACACATATTTCCCAATGATGCACTAATAGTAACTTATGGTGGGCTATAGTTTGCTACTTATCTCATGTAGTCTTATACAATATTTTGTAATAACATCTTTTCCTTGTCTTGTTTACTTGTTCTCTTGGAGTTGTGCTTGCAAGATGAAGACTGGAAGTCATCACAAAGGTGCAACTCATTGCGGTAGCAAGTTACCCTATGACCTTGATGCATGAGATTCAGTTAGCTCATCCTATTATGCCAAGAGTGCTTGTCTTGCATCACTTTCTTTACCCCTCCTTGAGCCACAATCCCTTAGCCCAATTACAACATTCCTTACCTTGAACAACAATGATGACATATGTTTGATATTTATGCATTATGGTCATGTGATATTTCCTTTATCATGCTCCATCATCAAGTTCATTGGATGTAACACATCTTATTCAATGAGAAAATCAAACTAAGTTTAGTCTTGGCAATGAGATCCAATGAAGGTTTCACATTGCAAAAAAAAAAAAAAAAAGAAGAAGAAGAAGAAAGAAAAAGAAAAAATGGAAAAGCAAGTTGCCGAGAAAGCTTAGAGGCCAATGAAGCCCAAAACACAAGATCAATAGCTCTAAAAAAACAAAGGGAGGAGCCTAATGTCCAAAAAAGCCTTAGAGTGGAGTGTTGGTTCCTTAAAAACATTACTGAGTGACTAACACTTTGAAGCACAAAGCATGAAGACTACACTAATCAACAAGCATGTCATCAACATATCATAACCATGATGTCAACATGTGGAATTTATTGTTAATGCCTGTGACCATTTCCTTGTGACCAAATATAGCCTTTGTTCTATATCATCTCATCATCACAAGCACTCTTTGAAATGGTTCAAGCATTAAAATTAAGTGTAGAGAGAAAACATTGGTGATAAACTTATGGTGATGTTTTACATTCTTTTTGATATATCTTGGGTTAATCCTCAAAACAACAAGAAAGAGGGGCCAATGAAACACCACAAAGAAAATTTATGTTGCAATTCATGACCAAAACCATTGTAATTTGGTGTAAAATAATGGCAAATACAATTGCCTTATTTTCCTAGCACTTGGCATTGTAACCTTCACCATTGAACTTGAGGCAAGATATTATTATAAAGTGTGAAGTTTGTAGTTCATAGGCTACAAACTCACATACTTTAACTTATGTAGGTCAAAAAAGGCTTTGTAGGTTTTCAGGGCTTTTATGCTGGTCAGAGTAGTTTATATGCAAAGACCACCTGTAACCAACGTATAAATTGTTAAGCTTTAATTTTCATGATAGGGCCAATGTATTTCTATGGAAGCCAATGTACTTTCATGGAAGCCAACATGCTTTTGGTGAACCTAGTGTATTAATTATGAATCCAAGGTATTCATGTATCAAACTTACCAAAATTGATAAATACGCTAGGGTTGGATGGTTTGCAATGTTAGAAATTTGTAGCAATCTATTAGCAATCATGGCAAAAATTTGCAGTAATGAATCAAACTCCAATGATCTATATAAACCAAGCTTGATCATACTCAAAGGAATTTTGGAATTTTGCATTAAGTTGAACATTAAGACTTTCAGCATAGTGCATACCACCATAAGTCTACAACCATTTCACTAAGACTTTTGGCAAAATTTGCATTTGGCTGAGCAAAGAGATTCTTAGAGCAATGAAAATCAACCAAAAGTCCAACAACCATCTACTCATAAAGCAGATCCAATATTAGAGAAGGAGCAAAGAGCGTTGGGAGCACAACTTGGAATGTATAGACATTGAAGTTGATTATAGGACACATTTAGCTAGTTTCATCGAGCTTCAAGCATCTTTTAGATAGCTCTTTGTGCATTATAGGCACATAAACTTGTACTCATTTGAACTTTGTCTTACAAAACTTTGTTCTTTTAATAAAATATTGCAGTTAATTTCTGCATTTCAAGTTTGTTTTTATGTTTTCTTGAGTGTTAGATTTGTATTTTCATTAAATGTATTTACCTCATTTATGAATTTTAAGTCTCTGGGTGATTAGCAAGACAATCTTGGATGCTTCAGATCCCTTTTGAGGCCCATGGGATTTGAGGTTAAACTATTTAGCTAGAAATTTTTGGTTTTCTAGCATCAAATTTTTCTAGTGTTACACATGGGGTTGATGGGCACCATGAAATTAATGCCCTAAAGTTCAAAAGGCTCTAGTGGTTGAATCCACTATTGGGGCCCTTCCATTCACACAATCATCTCTCCATCTCTTTGATAATGTTTACATGAACAAGAGAATTGTTTGGTGTGCCTAAATATTGTTGGTTAGTAATATCCTACCATGAGGATTTTTATAGTTGTTCTCCTCCCTGCATAATGGTTCCTACAAGGGTCTTCATGAGCATCATGGGAGGATTCATCATTAATCAGCATTAAGTACATACCATTGTACCAAGACATTAGTATATACCTTGTAAAGGTTATCTTGAATTTCCATATAACATTTGACTTAGTGAAGAAATTGTTGTTTCTTGTTGTTGTCCCATTTGTGTGGCATCTCTTGCATGAATAAATAGGAGAGGAAGTCCTTGTGCCAATTAGTACTCTTAGGACTTTACATTTCAATAGTTTTGGCAAGAAGGAGTTCATCTGGAAATTAGTCAAATAAAGGCCTCTCATCCTCTTTATTGCTCAATCATAACCAAGACAAGTGGTTAGCAACCACATTCTTGATTTCCTTTCTATTGACCATGTTGAGCTTGAACTCTTGTAGCATTACTAGTCACTATATGACACAAAGATTCACTGTTGGCTTATGCATTAGGAATCGGATAGCATTGTGGTCTGTGTGTGTAAAAACTTGATATCTAAGCACATAGTGCTTGAATTTTTCCAATGCATACACCATTTCCATGAGCTCATTTTCCATGATGATGTATTTAAATTGTGCTCCCACAATGGTTCAGTTTGTACAATGGATGTAGTAGGGATGTTTTTTATCATTCAATTGTGTAAGCACAAACCCCAAAGCATAAGTGGATGCATCATTCATAATCTAAAATGGCATGGACCAATCTGGAGCACGTAGAATGGAAATTTTTACAAGCTTCTACTTTAATTGTTAGAATGCATTCTTACATTCCTTGGTCCAAGTGAAAGGTGCATCCTTCTTGGTTAGCTTAGCCAATGGCTTAACAATTTTTGAGAAGTTCTCAATGAATTGCCTATAATAACTAGTACAACCAAGGAATGACTATAAATCTTTTACAATTTCAAGTTTCCTAGTGATTCCTTGGATGACTCGTACTTTTTTGGATCCACCTTGATCTATTTGCTTGAATTTTTGTGCCCCAACACAATGCCTTCCTAGACCATTAGATGGCTTTTCTACTAATTGAGATTTAATTTGATTTTTCCACATCATTGAAGCACTTGCCCTAGATGGTCCAAGGCTTGCTCAAAGATGGTACCATAGGTAGAGGAGTCATCCATAAAGACCTCTACCTTGTTACCAATTTTCTATTGGAAGATGTTGAGAACCAAGTGGTGGAAGGTAGTAAAGGCATTGCATAGGCCAAAGGGCATCTTTCGATATGTAAATGTTTCCTGGGGACTTGTAAATGTGGTTTTGGCTTGGTCCTCTAGTGTAGTTTGGATTTGGTTATACCCATTATAACCATCTAGGAAATTGTAATAGCAATGCCTTACTATGGTATCCAATATTTTATTAACAAATGAAAATGAAAAATGATCCTTGAAAGTTACCATATTCAACAGATGAAAGTTTATGCAGACTCTCCATTTTCCTCCTTTCTTGGTTACAATAATGAGTGGGCTTACCCATTCGTTATTTGCAACTAGATAGACAAACCCCACCTTAAGGAGTTCAATCTCCTTTTTGATAACCTACTTTAGTTTGGAATTCAATCTTCTCTACTGCTACCTTTTCGGTTTGTTGGAGGAGTCTATATAGATGTTGTATTAGTATATTCAATGCCTTCCTATAAGTTCATGATATAATCAAGAAAATGTTGTTGGCCATTTGTTCACCACATTTAATAGCTTCTATTTCTACTTTGGAGCAAGTTTGGCATTAATGATTATCAACTAGCTATTGTTGAGAAAAGCATATTCCATAGTTGCTGGTAAAGCCTTTAGTTCAAGGGGCTCTTGCTTAAACTAATCAAGGATCTCTAACTCTCCCTAATTCAATTCACCTTGTGTATGGAAGAGCTAGTGATGGAGTCACTCCATTTCATTTATGTTCTCTATATAGATGTTGGTGAGGCTTTTTAATGATTCCATGCACATTATGGACTCATCTTGGTGATCTGTTATTAGCCATTAGGTACCTTCTTGCTTAATGGTTGCTACATATAGGCAATTTTGCTATTTCAGCATACTATTTGCATGCTTGGATTGATGTTTCTTTGATCGTCCATAGTTTTTGCATGCACGAGCACCCTATGTCACTGTATGAAATGCATGGAACCCTTTTCTTCTCTATCTTCCCAAACTCACTTTCCTTGGAGATTTCCAAGAAAAGGTCTTAAATCCCCATTTTGGCATCTATTGTACTAAGAAATGCCCTTTCCATGATGATATAGAAGTCCCCTTTACAATTTTCCACATGGATTACAAGGAAATTGGTAGGATAAGACCACCCACAAATAGTGGGTACAATGTCCTCCACTAGCCCTAGAGGAACCTTGATGAACTAATTTGCTAGCTCAAGTTTGATATTGCTCTTCTTCATAGGAGGCAGGTTCTAGGTCTTATACATTTCTTAGAAGATTAAGTTCACCCAAGAACCTAAATACAAAAGAGTTTTACATGGTTTATTCCCTATGATTTGTAAATAAATGAGGGAACTCCCAAGATCAAATCGTTTCTTGGAAAGGTGACTAACCTTTATCCAATCTGTGGCCACATATGTCAACATAATAATATGGATGTTGGAGGTCTTTTGATTTGAAGATGGCTCGATGGTATTGTCAAAGATAGAGATAACAAGGTTAATAGCCACACCTGTTTATGAGGGTTTTATGGGGTTGTTGGTTTTGAAGAATGTTCTCTTACAAGGATTTGGTTTAGAACCACTTGGATGGATATTTGATTGTAGATTTACTACCCTCACGACATTCTCTACTATGGCTATGGCAAAATTTCACCCTACATAGATGGAGCAGGTGACAAGGGTGTATCTAGTTGTGGTGTAGAAGTTGAAAAATGTTGTGGAGGATGGAAGAAATTGGGAGAATCCCCCTTGGAGAAGGTGCTCTATAGTATTCTAGAGGGTAGTAATCATAAGGGAAAGAAGCATAACTAGAGGAGTCACATGGGAAGACATGTTGTTGGATGTAATATTTGGAAGGGTCTAGTTATTAGTAGGGATAATGGTGCCATGGTGGTTGCATCCCCCATGACTGTGGGTGTTGCCATTGTTGATACTACTCCTAAGGTTGATAAGGTGCTCCATTTGGATAGTACATTGGTTGGTGAAACTACTGCCTATAGTTGTCTTATAGGTAAGGCAATTGCCTGAGTGCTTACCTTTTTACAAATTTGGGATTCAACGCATATACCCCAAACTCTTGTAGATGTGATAGCATATTTTGGGTAGCCAATAGAGGCTCATCATAGTCATGACAATCACGATGATCCCTTTCATGGCCATGATTTCTATGATGAGTTATGCTATGTCTTTGATCTCTATGATGTTTTTCTCCTCCTCGTGGTGTTTCTTGTGTTCAATCTTGATCATCTTGGTAAGATTTTTATTCATCTTTATTCTATTGTTCATCTCTATCCTAGTCTCGGCTACTCCTCCTTTTGTCTTAACTCCTATTCCCCTTGTCATAATTTGAGGATGAAGACAAAGAGGATGATGAGGATTAAGAAGGAGAACTAGGGGAACAATGTTTGCTAGTGTTCCTGTTGGCAACCGTTTGGGACATGATTGCCAACGAGTGTCCTTGAACAGGATTTAGGTGCCTGCTGGTCTTTGGCAACACCAAGGCCCAGATACCTCCAAATAAACTCAGTAGTTAATGTGAGTATGTGTGTGTGCTATTGTGGCGTGTGGTTGTGAGAAATGTAATGATTGTGTTGTGTGTAAACTAAAAATGACTTACTTTAAAGAGATTTAGCCAACTTTGTCAAGTACTGTGAGTTGTTGAAAATTTCCTATTTTGTTCAACTGCCTAGTCTACGCAGTCCTTATAA